>SNQN01000816.1:72686-85858 GCA_008642245.1 Bassia scoparia | reverse complement strand
GAGTTTATAAGCTTTGAATTTGCACTACGTATTATGATTTTATGATTTTCAATAAGCACCGAAGAACATGTATTTATAGGCGTTATAAAAAAAGAGAATCGAATATAACCGTTATATGGTTAGAGGAACTGATATATACGGTCATGTGGGCCATATTACGGGTCCCTCAACCGTATATACGGTGCCACGTCACACAATGTATATCTTGATTTTAATTTGTTTTTGTTCGGTTATTTTAATCCATATTTTTTGAATCAACTTACGATTCGGGGAATTATCCTTATCTAATTTATCCTGTTTATTCAATTTGGCTTACTGGAGCTCATGTTTAATCTTCTAGAACATTCTGGATTTTTCCGAATTATTTGGATTTTATCTACGAGATTCAGAATTCATTTATTTATCGAAAATCATTTTATAAAACTTGTAAAAATCAAAGAAAAAAATAATAATCTAAAAATACTGACGATCTCAGAAAAAATGAGAAAAAAAACAAAATGAGTGGAAATTAGAAAAATAACTATAGAAAATATCCTAAAAATAAATATTTTCCGCCCTATTATTGGCTCTCAGGCGTATGATTTCAAAACTCAACTTTAATTCAACTTGAGCAAATGGATGTTGTTTATGGATTTTTTCGCAACTCCGATTTTCGAAATGTCGTATTTTTCCTATTAGCTATTAATTTGAGAGAGAAACATTTTTAGGTGTCTGACACATACAATCTGGCCCATGAGCTTTTGATGGGAATTGAACTTACTTGATTGTAAACGGTCAGCAAAATAATTAACAAAAAAAAACTCAACTATTTGGTCCACCTCTTTAAACTCATTTTCCACATTATCTTAATGAGTAGAATATTTTCTATGAAAGTGTTGCTTCGCCTTTGCATGGATTTTTTTTGGTAATTCTTATCGCCAGAAGCAAGACAAACTTGCCGACTACGCTGCCTCCGGAACACCTCTTCATGACAAACTTGCCGACTTACACTTAACATTATATATTAGTATAAAATATTTTAAGCTTCTTTAATTGTTACACAAAATATTATATAGCTAAATGCTAAAGAGTAACTCAATGTGTCCACGAGACTGGGATCAACGCTTATTCCATGAATTGGGTTTTTTTGTATTTTTAATCTCCAAAAAAATGGGTAAAAAATTTGCGTTAAAACGCAAAACATCAGTCGCTAAGTTGGAGACTAGTGGTCTCCAATAATCGCAATTGTTGATTTTAGCGACTGAAATCAGTGTCAGTCACAAAAATCAGTTGCTAAATCCGCATTTTTTTTGTAGTGAAAAAGAGGAGACTTAAAAATCTCAGCCCACACAAGAAGAGATTGTAATTGAAACACAACACGTGTTGATCAGAAATGCCATGGTTGGACCCTCCAATAACCTTTGGTTTGTCCCTCCAATGGAAACATTGGTAGAAAAATAAGGTCATTTCTAATAATTACAAGCCTACATGCCAGAATAAGGGCATTCGCTTGTTAACCTTTAGTTTCGTTTAAATTATCTCCAATAACCATTAAAGAGCCTTTATCCTCTTCCTCGCTCTGCATCATTTCAACACCCATCGATCACCTCTACCTTCTCATCAGCCTGTTGTACGTACCATGACGCTTTGTTCTCCGTCATCTGAACTTTTGTCCACCCCTTCACTCTCTTCTCTCCTTCCTCGCTGAAATATCACTCATGATTGAAAAGCAAAGAAAAATAACAAGAATTGAAATCTTAAGCAGAAGATTGAGACAAAAAAAAAAAAAAAAGAAGCATTTTGGAAGAAGGGACTAGTAACTCTAAAAAACCCTCTCGAGGAAAATTCTAGAGGGACATCAAGGAAATTTATTTTGTTAATAAATGCAAATATAATTATGTTATTATTTTAATCATGTTATTATTATAATTATTTTATTAGTGTAATTTTTATTCGTAACAAATTTCGCTCTTTTTTTAGTTGCTTGTTCCGATTGCTTATACTCCCCATGTCTAATTTTGTAAGTGAATTACTTGGATAATTTTACTCTGAATTTTTTTTTTCCAAAATGTACTTCAAATCATTTTGAATGAAACGAGGGGATAGAAAATTTCAAACAAAATAGAGAGTTAAATTAATAACAATGTTATATGTAGCCCATTAAAATTATGCATAAGATATTAATATACTTTCTAAAATGATAAATATTTGTGAATTTACGACAAAATCACACACAAATCAATGTAATAAATATTTTTTAAATCAAATTTTAATTTTTTTGACTTTTTATTGATAACCTTTCGGATATGTTTACCATTTTCCAAGTAAATGGAAAATTGTCACTTCTGAACTGACAAAAACCATAGTAGATGAAAATTTCCAATGTAAATGTTCCAAGTACTCCCAATACACGTGCATATCTGAATTTTCCATTCTGTCACTTTTGTCACTGATCTTTGGAATGTTCCTTCTACTTAATTATCCCATTTTTTAGGTTTCATTAATTCAAAATTTGACAACCATTTAATTGCATTTTAATATGTAATAAACATGTACAAAAATATATTTTTTTTTCGTTTCGAATTACTCATTATATTTTCTCATTATGAATATTTTAATTTATTTGTTACACTTTTTTTTAGAGTACAAACATGAACCCCTTAATTGTTTCTCTCTATGTCCTTTTCCTCCAAATTTGTCTTAAAATTCGAGTGTAACTAGTAAATCGAAGCAGATGGAGCATGTATATGAGCAATTGACAGCTCATTAAATTAAGATTATTGTAACATACATCTCGTCAACCGACCATGTGTGAGCACCAATAACAGCAAAACAAAGTTCAACTGTGTGTCAGTTAATTGGTACTCCTAATTTGTCTTAATGTTGTTGCTTGTGTTCTTAATTTTGCTTATTAATATATTTTGATTATGAACTCTGTCATAAGAGGTTAATGTCGGGAAAGATCGATGTACCATTGTACCCTATATAATTGAGGATTCAAGAGTTGGCCAGGAGCACAAACATGACTACCCAATAATTGAGCCAAGAGTAGCAAAAGGTTGAAGAACTCGTATTGGTTGGAATGCATCCATCTCAACTCTGTTTTTTTTTAAAACTTATTTTCATGTATCTATGCTTGTTATCTGTTGAGCCCATGAACAACCACATATGAGTGAATGTGTTATCCCACATCGAAATTAAGGGGAGTATTATGGTGATAAATCTCACATCAAAAGAATTCGAGAGAGTTGAGACCACTATATAAGGCTAAAGTGTTACTCCCYTCATTGTCATATGGTTTTGAGGTAGAATCTCCTTGGTCTTGTGACGTGAACTTGCAGTCCCGTGACAGRCGCGTTCCAAACCCGTTTGACAYGATAACAGAGYTCAGGTTGAATGTGATTGATCTGGGACAACTCACATGTGAGGGAGAGTGTTGAAGAACTTGTATTGGTGCRAATGCATTGATCTCGACGCTGGTTTTTTTCAACTTATTTTTATGTATCTATGCATGTTATCTTTAAATAGCAGAACATACAATGTYAAACTTTMTATGAACTTACTAGGTCTTATCTCCCTAATCAAATAGTATAAGTTTTTCAGAGAAAAACTTAATATGGTGATAGAACAAATGTTGTACTCCGTAATCAAATCACCCTTCTTATTTTAGCGGGTCATATAAGGGGAAAATCAGTTTTTTTTATCAACTTTGGTGAAAAAGGATCAACTCATTAAACTTTTGGAGAGTGAGGTAGAGCTTCCTTCCGGTTTTTAATATGGGATGAACACTTAAAAAAACTCATTACAATTTTGACTTTTTCACTAGAAAATTTATCTTTATGCCACATAACAAAACTTGGATAAGAGATATTTTGTGTGTGCTACCACCTAATTCGCCATTAAGACTAATTGGTTCCTGATAAAAAGTGAAAGGTAGGTTTTTCAATCATTTATTTATTGTCTTGCAAAGATCGAACAAGCAAATTCCGCTCCATCACCCCGGAACACGAAAAGAAAATTTTGAGATTATTCAAAATTGTTATGTCACAAGAACCATATTGATGTGTAGGCTGTAAATGCGTAATTAGTTCAAACCAAAACAATTTACCGACTATGAGTAGGTGGATTAAATCTGTTCGATCCACGTCGATCTAGAATGAAATACTCGATGGGTCTCGATCCACTCGACTTTAGTCAAACCAAACCAAACAAGAAACTATATTGATGGAAAATACGATTTTTATTAGTTTTTTAACAAGTAAAGTAAAGTGAATAAAAAAAATGATTAAGATAATCTTCACTAAGGAGTAAGGGCTTTCGTTACTAATGGAGGTGTGAACAAAAGAATAAGAACGAGAGGCCAAAATGATCTCGAAGAAGACGCCTCTGAAGTATAACCATTTTCTACTAAACCATCAAAATTAAGTTTGACAAAATCAACAGGGGGAGGGACCAAAAAACTAAAAATAGAGCGAGAAGAGCAATAGGGAATCAATGAAATATGACCTAATTATTCAGTTAAGAAGTGATAGCACGAAAAAGGGTAATAATAGGTAAAAATCTGGTTGCGGAAGATAGTAGCATTGCGGAGATTTCAGATACTCAAAAAGGGTAAACAAATTTGGTAACGAGATGGGGAAGAAGATATAATGAGGCTGCGAAAATATCGACCAAAGAAAGGAAGAAAAGGAGGAACCAAACCACTGAAGGAGCTAAGGGTGAGACCAGATACCCAAGTAGCTTATGAAATGAATAGATTGGAGGGAGTTGAATCATAATAATAAGAGTTTATCATTCGTGATTAAAACAACTTTTTTTTGTACTAAGAGAGCCGACTAGAATTGGATGAGAATCGATCCCAAATCACCTGGAACCACTGAGCTATCCCTCACTGTCACAATAGGTGAAATTTGATAGAATATCCAAAATAATGAACCTCAAGCATCGGTCTATTAAAGGGCCGGTTGTTAAAATAAGAAAATACGGACACCTAGACACATGATTGCGCCTAAACACTCTTGGAGTCTTGAGGTAGTGTCATCATTGGGTTGAATCTAAGTGAATTTGATCTTGCAAAAGTACACGCGTCAAGTCATCCCAATTCCTTCCTTGCTTCATTTCCATCCAAATTCCAAAATTAAGAAGGGAAGAATTCTTAGAAAACCTTCAATAACCAACAGTCACAAACTAAAGCAACTAATGCTCAGATCAAAATGCACCCACTTCAATAAAAAGCTCTAAAATACAAGATTTCTAAGGCCAATATTCCCGTTATTTTATGTGTTTCAATAATTTTTTTTTAAAAAAAACTTATACTCATCAGTCATCATGCATCGACTTAAATTTTTCATTTATGTATATCAAGGTGGTTGTTAATAGAGTAGGTCAGCAAGTAATTTCTCCCATTGTATGTTTAAAATTTGTTTTGCTTGTACAAAATACATTTTTATTGTGTTATCTTAGCTTATCTATCTTTAAGTTGATGATGATAGTAATGAGCGACCTAGTCATGTCCTCATGTATCCTCGTTGCTTTTTTCTTTGCTATATGAAGTGATAGAACTCCATTTTATTGTAGAGCTGTGTTCAATAGCACAGCAAAGGTGAAGATCGGGAAAGGACCGAAAGTGTATCATTATATCCGTCAATCTATATATATTATTAGTTGATACTAAATTTAAAATCTTTTCAAAATTTAATTTATAAATTGAAATGTTATTATTGTCAATCATATAAATACAACCAATTAGGAAAATAATGGCACACAATAGATCTATCATGCACGAATTATAAGACAAAAAATTTGGATCATCATTCCTACTACACATCTACTCAAAAGCATGATGAGGAGACCCAAAATTCATGTTAAATTGACCCATAATTCCATGCACGAACATGATCACATTATAATATGGGGTTTTGCAATATTTTATGTGTTGATTTTTTGGACTTGAAAAAACTTTGGATTGTGTATTAAACATACCCTTTTTATTACAAGAATATGAATATACTACAAACTTTCTTGCATCAACTTCCATACCATACCCACAAAGGCACAAAGTTAGCCTTCCCATTAATAAAATAAACTAGGAAGTTACACACCCCACTTCATCACATCTTAAAAACAAAACAAAACAAAATAAAGTTGTAATTACTATAACAAAAACACATGAAAGTGCATGATTGAGCATCAAATCGAATAATGCGCCAGTTGTATGGTTCCACTTTATCGGCAAAAGAAGGTCAAATTTGTTGGTGAAAGAGGGAGGGAGTGGTTGATTAATTATACTTCYTCCTCGATCCGTTTCTTTTTAATAACAACAATCARCGTACGTGTTAGATACTTCTATATATAAGTAAAAGTATAGTGAAGTATGGAATTAAAGGAGAGATTAAAAAAAATAACATGCAAAAAATGGAGCAAAATAATTCTTGTTATTAATTTGATATTTTCCAAATTTGAAAAATATGGCTATTAAAAAAAATAGCTAATCAAATCACATCAACGCAATTAGTAAAATTATTATTAGTGAAAAGACTGCCCTAATATAGAGTGTGATTGCCAGCTAAATTAAGCATGAAAAAGAAGATTAGACGTCCTCAAACATGCAACCAATTAAGATTTGCCTCTACCAATCTTTGTCTTGAACATTCGTGGATCTTACAATTATGACATTATATTATAAATTATATCACGACTTCCTTGAATGATCATTCCATGTGTGTCATAACATAACATGTCACATGTCATGTGCACCAAGTAGAACCGTTAATTGTATCGTGTTGTATTACTTTCGTGTCAATCTGCTTACATAATCATATTTAATCTCTCCGACCTCAACACTTAACCCGTTACATAAGCAGTTCATGTCATGTCATTTTGTGTAAGTAAACAAGTCAATATACCCTCAACCCAGATGGGGCCAGATTAGACTTGTTAATAATAAGTTTGTTTCGTGTCAAGATAATAGATCGTGTTAGACTGATAATTTTTACCACCTCTACATGCAAGAGACCAAGAGTGATGAGTTTTTGACATTGTTGAGCTCGAAATGGAGTGGTGCTAGCTCGAAGGCTTGGTTATTTGACGGTTGAGCTCAGCTCCAAGGCATGTCACAAACGTGGTCTAATGCATACTTTACCACTATACTAAACAAGATCTTACCTTGTAATCAGTAGGACTCTCTTTTTTTCTTATCACCCAAGTTCATTCTTAAGGTTAATTCGAATTTGCGATGAATTTTACGTGGTGAGATTTTCATCCCCTCCAAGGTTGTTACAGAGGATCAAACACGGTCGGTTCACTCTACCATGTTCGGCCTCAATCACCACGAAATCAACAACTATCAATTGATTAATCAACAGGACCAATTACGATTATCCATGCAACGTATGTCATTTTCGGCATTCTATAATTTTACGAACAAGATTGGTTAGAGAGCAGATCACTTCTCTGTCGTCTTATATATTGTCATTAATCTTGATAACTGGCGTCTTTATTTGTCTAAACAATACACTTATAAATCCACTACGTTTGTTAGTGTAGTTAATTTCAATACTTTAAATGACAAAAAAAAACTTGTATAATTGTATTGTGTATAATGCATTCAGTCTTTGTCGAGCAGTTTCTAGTGATCATGCAGATTTGTAAATACAGTATTGTAAATCTCGTTTTATTTTCATGATCAAATTAAACCTTTTATAATCAATTTACTTCATATGCGTTATTCGCTAATTCACAAATCTCTGTGATGAACTAGAAATTGTCGGTCTTTAATTTGTTTGACCTTTATTCCTTCCGTGTTTGCCCACATCATCGTTGTTTGATCACTCCATGACTATAAGGTGACTATAAATGAAAGTTTATACGGACGGAGTACTAAGTATCATAATTGTTATTTTTATRGATTTCAGAAAAGTCACAATGGCAGAAATGAAAGAGGGGAGCTCTAACCAAACTCGGTTATCTCTAATTTCTCATTYTCTATCACAGGTATTAATGGTAAAGAAGACRCTTTTTATTGTATTTTTGTATGGATTACTTGAATAATTGTCCATRTATACTTTATTCAATTGAATTAGATTTTAGTGTCTTCAATTCTAACCCATGTATACAAGTAATACAACCATACCTTAACCTATGATATAACATTATGCCACACTACAATGCTTTTCTTTTCCAAGAAAAATAATATAGGCACAAGGTTTTCTGTTATGCACACAATGTGAAGAGGAAGAAACCAATAGCATTATGAAAGAAATTAGTTGCGTGCACATAATAGCCTCCCCTATACTTGCAACCTTTTCTAAACTTAAAATCACAAGTGTTAACGAATACCGGCCTTTAGATTAGTGCTCTAAAATAACAATATAGAAGGCCGGACTTGGATGGGGGAACTGCTATCCGCGCTCCACCATCATTATCCACGCTTCAAATTAGCGACCGTTTTGAAGCACATAAATGTGATCGTCAAAGTGATCGCTAATTTGGAGTGCGGATATATAGCAGTACCCCCTAATAGGCTTTACTTGAATTGAACTTTATGATAATATTGTCCGTTTCGAATTGAATCAAATAACTCACATACCTTAGTATCTTACCAAAGATCTATACTATACGTGGGCTTCACTATAAGAAATGTTCTATATTTCTTATTTTTCATTAGGACTTTGAATATATTTGAACAACTCAACACCTTTATGTACGTGTGTTGTCCTTTTGACTGAACTAAATTAAATTGTATATTAGTTGAGTAGTGTGACCACTTTCTCTAATACTTTGCACATATTGTTTAGTCGCGAAGGACAAAATAGGTACAACCTAGTCACAAGCATTATTAGAAAAGGAGTAGAAGATGAATCCACTAATACTAATGGGGTGCTTCAAAAGAAGATCGGAAAACTCATGGTGAATTTTCTCACATGGAAAAATTATTTGACATTCCATACTTTATATTGTATGCTTACTATAGCCTTATTATGAGAGTTGGGTGGAGAGTGAAGAGCTCAACCACACACACATGTGTTGCACCGGTCGTACCAAGCTCAGGTTGAGGCCAATTAAGAGCTTTATGGTGCGTTATCCAAATGTATTTTAATATCATTACTGACGCCTCTCAACTGAGCTTTGGTGGCATGACGGCTAAGCGTAATCGACCTCTATTGTTGGTCCCTCCTGACCCAAGATTGAAATGTCCATACATATTTAAATTTATTGACCCTTAGAGTCAATATATGTGTTCTACTTGATGCATGGAAAATCAAGACTAAGGTCAATAGGACTTTCAAAGTTTCAAACTACAACACGGTCAAGAAAATTTTTATTTTCTAGCGGAAAGGTACACATGTAATCCTACATCTACACGTCTACTCAGAATCAAACATGATGGGAGGTACGGGTAAGGATCAGGCCATGACGACATAACCATAGCAATGTACTTATTGTCTGTTAATCTTATAGTCATAACTTCCAGCAACAAAGGACTAGCTACTAATACCAACCTAGTTATCTTGTTTTTACTAACAACTAGTAATAAGTAGTAGCAGTAGTAGTTTAGTAATAACTAACGTTAGGAGAGTGAGAGATAATGGACATCGTACAAATAGAAGAGCAAAACTACTTCGACAAGGAGACCTCCGTTCCGCAAATAAACAGGGTTCATGTCATTGTTCACACGTTCCCCACCATGACCACACCCTTTACATTGCCACCATGTGATTTCTCATTTCTCTCTTCCCTCCAAATAAACATTTCACCTCTCTTTCTCCTCTTTTTTTTCCTTTCATATTTTTTATATTTAGTTTTTTTTTAAACAAAAAGCTAACGACGTCTCTTAGGACACTAATTAATAAAAGATCACTAAAAATGAAACATAACATTATATATTAATCAATTAACGTGTGAATTTAAAATGACTATTAAGATAAATACTATTTTGAGAATAATATTTTAGTGGTAATAATTACGTCTTGAGACATCCGTTAGCAAGATCGTTGTTTATTTTATTTTTTTGTGATCCAATCATTTACGTAGTTAACTTTTGTGGGTTTCTAGTTATGGTATTGCGTTTTTTTCATTATTTTACAAATCTCAATGTAGAACCAATAGATTATGCAAACATTCCTTCCTAATAAATTAAACTTTATTTTTAGTGCATTTGATGAATATACAATTTTGATTTTATACATTTTTTAAGGGCGATATTTATGATTATGAATTTTTATTACTACCTATTATATAAACATGTTAGAACTGTTAAGTTGTAGGAATTTATAAATTGAAAAAAATAACAATATTGAAAAGTAAAAATGATGAAAAGAAGAAGGGATATAAAAAACCTAAAAAAACTACAGACTCAATGGTTAACAATGTACTCTTATAACTTTTTATTTTTCTTACACAATAAGATAAATGCGGTAGAATCCTACACAAATTCTATCTCGTGAATGTGCAGTAGGGGTGGGGGTAATACACCGACATGCTCAAACCCCGAGCTATACAAGTTCCTCCAATGAATCTATAACTATCATTCAATTTTTATTAAAAAATGCAATATTATATCAAAATACGGTTAGAAAGATCCGTTATTAACATCAATTTTTAACTTTCGCGTCAAACCTCACAAATCACCATACATAATGTCGCCTATAACTTAGTGTCAAATATAATTGCTAACTCTAGACAACTACTTCAATCATAGTGTGCAATTTGACAACATTATTAACATAATTTAAATGTTTCATTTTTAATAAAATCATTGAAAATGAACCCTAGCTAGGTATGTTTTAGCAAAGGAGAGAGAAGATAACTCAGTTGGTTACAGTTTGATCGATTTTCATATACTCACCYTTGTGACTCTCTATCAGCAACAAACAAAAAAAAATCATTCTATCTTTTATCATCGACATGCTTGGAATTCGAAGCTAAGCAACGAAGGGTCGTGGAGGAGGCCAGGGAAACGTGGTGCTTATTATTGTTGGGAACAATGGTGGAGGATCGGGCGAAACGTGGTGCTTATTACAGCTCATATACTAGCCAAACAACACTTCTTCATCGGCCACAACCAACAAATTAAAACAGATTATCTCATCAAGTCACAATATACTCCAGAGTGTACATCATAATATCAAAGTTTGTACATGAAATTATATTGCACACCAAACATCATTCCCAACTTTTATGGTACGTAGTAAATTATCTAAACTACTAGCTAGCTAATTGTGGGACATGAGAAAATGATACAAAGTATTGGAAACGTGACACAACGAACTAATTAACTCATCTTACATTGGCTAGGCTAATAAGATGTGTGACAAAAGGGGTTTTACATGAGGTTTTTCTCTATTGTTGAGCACAAAAAAATCCAAGGTGCATGATACCATTGAAATTTGAATGTACTAATTCACAATCTTTTTGTGGCACATGCATGCATTCCAATTAGTAGATAGTGTTAATTTTCATGCCATAAACACGTTTTTTCTTATATGCCATAATTAAATGAATATTAGAATTAGTAGATAGTTTTAATTTAGTTCATTTCATTTCAGTTCAACTTAATTATTTTGTTAACTAATTTGATATTAACGATATTGATGATATTGATAATAATGATGAAMTTAACGATAATGACGATATGTTCTTCATTCCAGGCTAGGTCATGTATCTGTGCATACACTTAAACATGTTTCTGTTCCTTGTACTGATAATATACAAGATTTTTCTTGTGAAACTTGTGTGTTTGCTAAGCATCATAAAATGTCTTTCCCTATTTCTTCTTCTAGAGCTTCTTCTTCTTTTGAGCTTATTCATGTAGATTTATGGGGTCCTTACATGACTCCTACATATTCTGGTGCTCAATACTTTCTTACTATTTTGGATGATTTTTCTAGAACTACCTGGACTCATTTAGTTCATTGAAAAGATCAAGTCTCTTTTATTTTGACTCGGTTTTTGGCTTATGTTGAAAATCAATTTAACATGAAAGTAAAGGCTATTAGAAGTGATAATGGTACAGAGATCATTAAAGATTTTTGCACACAATTATTTGCTAGCAAAGGGATTGTGCATTAGACATCTATCCCAKGTAATCCTCAGCAAAATGGGAGAGTAGAAAGAAAGCATAAGCATCTTTTGGAGACTGTAAGGGCTCTAAGGTTTCAGGCCAATTTTCCAATTAGATTCTGGGGSGATTGTTTGTTGGCTGCAACTTACTTGTTAAATTTAATGCCAAGTAGTGTTCTTGATTRGAAGACACTATATGAGTTGTTATTGTCTAAACCTCCAGATTATGAACATTTGAGAGTAGTTGGATGCTTATGCTATGCTGCAGTTAAATTTGGTGATAAGTTTGCTTCAAGGGCAAGGAAATGTATCCTTTTGGGTTATCCTTATGGTCAAAAAGGGTATAAGTTGTATGACTTGGATACCAAGCAAGTCTTTTTGAGTAGAGATGTGCTTTTTCATGAGCAAATTTCCTTTTAAGCATGCTTTTCCTGATATTCCACCTTCCTCCTTTCCTTCTGCTGATTCTTCACTTTCTTTTAATCCTATCACCTTTGATATAGTTGCTTCTCCTACTATTACACCTTCTGAATCCTCTCAAACACACATTCCTGATTCATTTGTTCCTTCTCCACAATCTTCTGTTGCAACTCYTGCTACAACTCCTGTTGTAAGTCTTGCTGCTAGTCCTATTTCTTCTCCTTCTACCCATAATTCTACTATTTCACCAATTCCACCTCCTGCTCCTAGGCAATCAACTAGGAATAGGCAATTATCTACAAAACTTCAAGACTTTATTGTTCCCAATTTACCACAAACCTTGCCTTCTACTCCTTCTTTTTCTACATCTTTTAATGTTTTTTCTGAACCTGCTTTATCTGGTTATGATACTTCATATTTGGCCACTTTGCATAATGTCATTACTGCTCATGAACCTGCACATTACAATCAAGCAAAGTTGACCCAGTTTGGGTTGATGTTATGCAAAAGGAACTTGATGCCCTGGATCARAATCATACTTGGGAACTCACTTCTCTCCCTTTTAATAAAAGGCTATTGGTTGTAAATGGGTTTACAAGATTAAGTTCAGGCCAGATGGTTCTATTGAAAGGCACAAAGCTTGATTGGTTGCTAGGGGTGACAAGCAAATAAAAGGGAAATATTACAAGCACACCTTTAGCCCAGTTGCTAAG
>SNQN01000816.1:21464-60789 GCA_008642245.1 Bassia scoparia | reverse complement strand
GTAGAAAAGGAAAGCATAAGCATCTTTTGGAGACTGTAAGGGCTCTAAGGTTTCAGGCCAATTTTCCAATTAGATTCTGGGGGATTGTTGTTGGCTGCAACTTACTGTTAAATTTAATCCAAGTATGTTCTTGATTGGAAGACACTATATGAGTTGTTATTGTCTAAACCTCCAGATTATGAACATTTGAAGTAGTTGGATGCTTATGCTAATGCTGCAGTTAAATTTGGTGATAAGTTTGCTTCAAGGGCAAGGAATGTATCCTTTTGGGTTATCCTTATGGTCAAAAAGGTATAAGTTGTATTGACTTGGATACAAGCAAGTCTTTTTGAGGTAGAGATGATGCTTTTTCATGAGCAAATTTCCTTTTAAGCATGCTTTTCCTGATATTCCACCTCCTTCCTTTCCTTCTGCTGATTCTTCACTTTCTTTTAATCCTATCACCTTTGATATAGTTGCTTCTCCTACTATTACACCTTCTGAATCCTCTCAAAAACAACATTCCTGATTCATTTGTTCCTTCTCCACAATCTTCTGTTGCAACTCCTGCTACAACTCCTGTTGTAAGTCTTGCTGCTAGTCCTATATTCTTCTCCTCTTCTAACCCATAATTCTACTATTTCACCAATTCCACCTCCTGCTCCTAGGCAATCAACTAGGAATAGGCAATTATCTACAAAACTTCAAGACTTTATTGTCCCAATTTACCACAAACCTTGCCTTCTACTCCTTCTTTCTACATCTTTTAATGTTTTTTCTGCAACCTGCTTTATCTTGGTTATGATATCTTCATATTTGGCCACTTTGCATAAGTCATTACTGCTCATGAACCGCACATTACAATCAAGCAAAGTTGACCCAGTTTGGGATGTGTTATGCAAAAAGGAACTTGATGCCCTGGATCAAAATCATACTTGGGAACTCACTTTCTCTCCCTTTTAATAAAAGGCTATTGGTTGTAAATGGTTACAAGATTAAGTTTCAGGCCAGATGGTTCTATTGAAAGGCACAAAGCTTGATGGTTGCTAGGGTGACAAGCAAATAAAAGGGAAATATTACAAGCACACCTTTAGCCCAGTTTCTAAGTTTACTACTCCAGGACTATTCTTGCTCTTTCTGCTGCTAAAAATTGGCATTTACATCAAAATTGACATCAACAATGCTTTCTTACATGGTTTTTTGAAGAAGAAATTTACATGCAGCCTCCTCAGGGTTATCAAAAGCTTTGCCAGGTCAAGTTTGCAGCTAAAAGATCTCTGTATAGGCTTAAACAAGCCTCTAGGCAGTGGAATTTTGAGTTAACCAATATTTTGTTAAAACTTGTTTTCATTCAATCTAAACATGATTATTCCATGTTTACAAAAGTCAAGGCTCAGATTTTACAGTTTTGGTGGCTTATGTGGATGATTTGCTGGTTGCTGAACCAACTTTGTACTATATTACTTCCTTAAAAAAGCAATTACATACTGCTTTTACAATAAAGGATTTGGTGTGAGCTCAATATATTTTTGGGTATAGAGGTTAAAGGGATGTTCTAGGATCAGGCTTCATCAAAGAAAATACATCATTGATCTGCTTAAGATACTAAAATGGAAGATTTGCAAAACTGTGGCTTTTCCTTTTCCAAGGCTTTGAGGCTTCTCCTCATGATGGTGAAAGGTTAGAAGATCCTGAAGTTTATAAAGGATGATTGGGAAGTTCTATATATTAATATGACCAGGCTTGACATCTCTATGTAGTCAACAGTTGAGCCAGGTTTCTCTCTGGTCCTAGAAAATCTACCTTGCTGCATCTAAGCATGTTCTAAGATATCTCAAAGGGACATGCATCATGGTTGTTTTTATCCTGCAGACACACCCATGTCGTATTACAGCTTATTCAGATGCTGATTGGGAACATGTAATTTCTGCTAAGTCTATGACTGTTTTATGTGTTTCTTTAGAAATTCTTTGATTTCCTGGAAAACAAAGAAGCATGCAACAGTTTCAAAAGTTCCACTGAAGCAGAATATAGAAGTATGAGCTACACAGCTGGTGAAGTTGTTTGGATATATGCTCTTCTGCAAGATTGGGTGTTTCTGTTCCTAACCAATTGATCTCTATTGTGAAATACTGCTGCACACACATTGCTCAGATCAAATCCTATTTTTCATGAGAGACTAAACACTTAGATGTTGACTGTCATATGTCAGAGATAAATATATTGAGGGATTCTTGAACATTCTGCATGTTAAACTTCATTACAACTGGCTGATATCATGACTAAACCTCTTGGAGGTGATCACATCTATTCTTGTCTACCAAGCTGAGTTTGCTCTCTGATGGACACTAATTCCAGCTTGAGGGGAGGAGGGTGTAATGAGATAAATGCTGCTACTCCTGTTGTAAGTCCTGCTGCTAGTCCTATTTCTTCTCCAATTAATGTAATTAGAGCAATGAAGAGTTGAACCAACCAGGCTTTGCGCAATAGAATCAAAGTGTGATATGAAATATGGATCATCATAATTGATCGCATTGTTCGAAACATCATTTATTCTGAGGTGGATTTTGATTTGAGGAGCATAGAATTCGAGAATCAGGCATGATGAAGGAATTGCAGAGAGAAACAACGAAATAAAAAGTAAGAACAACTCCAAAGAATCGTCGAAAAATGACGAAAATTAGGTATGAAAAAAAAGCTCAAATTCGTCGAAAAAATGACGAAAAATGAAGTGTAGAAATCAAGTAGAAACAACGATGAAATCACAATCGAAGCAAATTGAGCAAAAAAAAAACAGAGATTCAGCTCTGAACCATGTACAATTTGATCAATTATGGATCAGAATTGTAAATTCCTCAAACAAGATGATTATTTAAGATAGAAAGATGAGGGAAGAAGAGGAAATTTTATTGATCAATTGATTCAGTACAAACTGATATATGCCAGAGTATTTATACTCAGGCTTTAATTAACAATAGTGAGATCATAAATAATAATAATAATTGACATCAGCAATAACAACCTCTAATTAACTCCTAACAAACTAGGAAGCTAGGTGATAGCAGAGGATGAGAAAGAAGAAGGTTGTAGCAGCATTTATCTCATTACACGATAATATAATAATAATAATAATATAATAATAATAATAATAATAATTATTATTTATTATTATTATTATTATATTATTATTATTATATTTAATAATATTAATCCTAATTTAAACATTTCAATTTAATATCATTAATCCCAACTTCAGTTATATATTAATCAATATTATTTAAATATTTAAATATTAATCCAAAATATATCTTAAGTAATAGTAAAAATATTAATCCAAAGTTAAATATAAAACAATGTTTAAATAGTTAAATGTTAATCCAAATTTTACTTTTGTATTATTAATAATATTTAAATATTAAAGTTAAATATTAATCCAAGATACGGAGTACTTTGTACTCTCTCTGTTCCATATTGTTTTGTGTATTTACTATTTGGGAGAAAAACTAGGAATAATCTATTATTTAAATAGAAGTAGGGTCGAAAGGCAAAATAGATTGGAAGGAGAATGTGTTAAATGGTGAAAAAGTAAGGGAATTTGGGTAGGTCCAACTATTAAAAAAATAATAAAGGCAGTTCTAAAAAGGAAATAAAGCACAATGCATAAATCATTATGAACGTCCAAAATGGGGAAGTGCACAAACAATATAAAACGGAGGAGTGTAATTAATAATAGTTAAAACCAAATTTAAATATTAATCTATGATTAATATTAATCCAAACGATAATATTAATCCAAAATTAAATATAACCTAAGTTAAAAAGTTAAATAATATTTATCCAAGATTAATATTATTAATAACAGTTAATATTAATCTCATTATTATATAGTTAAGTAGTTATAATTGATCCCAGAATTAATATTAATTAAAAGTTAAATATTTCAGCTAAGTCAATTTAGCCAGTTCAGTTCAATAATTTCAGTTATGTAAATGGGCGCTTTGTTTGATTCACCTTGGTTAATAAGACAATGATGTAGTTAGCCTCTGTGTACAATTGTACCATGGGACAAGGATCGGATTTTCATCTCCTACACATCTGTTTTTATTTACCTAACCATGGCAAGTTTTAACGGATTTTACAAAAAGTATTATGATAGTGGAGAGTTTGTATAAGTGGAGAATATTTAATCGAAATTGCAAATGATTGAATATTAATTTGTATAGATCAAATTGAAAGTAAGAAGAGTAATAAAGTAATTCAAGGTTCTTATTCATTTATAGTGTGTTAAAATGTTTGATGATGTGTTAGTTCATGCTAAAAATAGAAGTGCAAGCAATTTAGTACATCCATCTAACTAATCTAATCTAATCTAATCTAATCTAATCTAATCAATCTAATCTAATACATACTAATAAAGCAAAATATTAAGTGACGACCTATTATTAAAAGAATTTCCGCCAAAACATTGATGGAATGATGTCATCAAATAAAATTATTTAAAAGAAAATTGACAACTCTCTGCTAATTCACTCTACCTAAAATTAAATCTAGAAAACACTAAAAAAATTTAATTAAAAAAATATATCTCATCTCATTTATTTAGAATTAATCTAGATAACAACAACTATTAAATAAAACAACCACGGTGTGAATCTTTCTAAAAAACAACAATTACATCACAACAAAACTATATACCCTCCGAAATGAAATGACAATTACTGTTTGAAGGAAAAACTAGGAATGATGGCTCTCCCATAACAAAATTATTGCAATAATTGTACTTTACACGTAGATGAGATAAAATTTTAAAGATTAATATCTCTAATCATGTATGTTGAAAATCATAAACACTAGATCATAAAAAACTACAAGTAAAGACGATCCAATGAGATCTTCCAATGATTATTATTTTTAGCCAAAATTGGCCTGAACACTCTGAACTATTGCTTAGATGCGCTCAGCACTATGAATTTTGCTTAGTGCTAAAACACCACAAATTAACGTATTGGGTGCAATGTGTGCCATTACTTCACAAAAAAAAGGCATATAACTTTAATCAAAAAATTTATTTTATTAATACATCATCGTTTTTCGGTGAATTAACGAACAGTCGGAAAAGTTGAGAAAAGTGCACACCGCACCCATACATAGTTTGTGGTTTTTAACAAGTACATGAAGTTCAGGGTGTTGGACTACCTAAGCGATAGTTTAGAATGTGAGGCCCAAATTTCCTAATTTTTCTCTATGTATAAGTCACAAATCACGATCCAAAGCGAAAATTATAAATAGTGTCAAAAGTACAAATGTTGCATTATTTTGTTACGGAGGAGTATATAATGTGAGTGGAGTCAAAAAATAGTTGGAGAGAGAAGGATTAGAAAAGGGGAAAAAATGAGAAAAGTAAAGGAATGTGGATTAAAAACAAAAATTGATTGGAGAGAGGGTTGCAAAATTATGCAACAAAACATTAAAAATCGGTCAAATGAGAAAATTACACATAACATAAAAAATCGAAAGGAAGTATTATATAATATATATATAATATATTATATATATATATATATATATATATATATTATATACATATATATATATATATACATATATATACATATATATGTATGTATATATATATATGTATATATATGTATATATTGATAAATTTGAATTTGAATTTATAATATAAATTAAAATAATCAATTTAAATACAGAACAAATAATATGTCCATATCCTTTGAATAATAAATAAAAAAACTATACTCCATCTAAAAAACAAACAAATCATGTGAAATATTTAGTTATCTTTACCTTTATGAAAAATAAGTGTATATTTATCTTTAAACTTAAATTATATTAATATTTCTTATCTCACCATATTTTTAAAAACCAAAATCTATTAGAAAACCAACAACTATATTCTATGTTACTATTAAAACAATTTATATATAGAAGTTAAATTCATAAAAATTATATAACATGAATAAATTAAAAAAACATAAGACATAACAACTGCTATAGTATCTTATTACCACTTAACTTGGTCTAAAAATTAAATTAGTGTACTATAAAATAGTTTTTTAAACTATGCATCCACGGGAACTAAACCAGTAAATGAATATGGTGTAAGTAAAAAAACAGAGGGAAATTGTGATTCAAGTTTTTTTTATTCAATTTGAATCTTAAAAAGTATTATATATCTCTCAATATCCTATTCATTTGTTGCATAGATAGAATATTATTAGTTATTTGTAACTAATTTGATAGAATAAAGTTTCGTTTAAATAAAATAGATTCGTGTTGAGATTATATTGAAAAATGGATGTGAAAGTTATACTAAAAACTCTTAACAGTTACTCGCTACTATAAAATATTTTGTACTTACATACTTAGAAGTATTTCAAGTTATTTTATATATATTATTTTAATTTCTCTAAACTATGTAACTATCATTAAATAAGTGAGTCAACTTATCACACACATGGGTCCGTTTATATTAACTGGGAAACAGTTGAACAGAACTGAACTGAAATATTTAACTTAGGATTAACAAATATATTTGGATTAATATTTCACTATAACTACTACTGCTATTATTTCTATTATTACTATTATTACTATTGTTACTACTACTAATATTACTACTAATATTACTATTAATATTACTGTTGTTGTTGTTGTTGTTGTTGTTGTTGTTGTTGTTGTTGTTGTTGTTGTTGTTGTTGTTCATAATGTAATGAAAGAGTACATTACTAATCGAAGCCAAATAAACAGTAATAAAATTGCATAAAGTAGTACAAACATCCAATGAAAACTACTACGGAGTACATAATAATCAAACTACGCATTGAATTTCATATCCAATGGTCTTCCATAATATGTTTGCAGTAAGTCCAGTTAATATAAAATATGAAAAACGTCTAAGAAAAAAAATTAAAAAAGAAAACCTTACCACGTGATTACGTAATGCAACAAGACAAGGAGGAACAAAGAAAGATTAATTAAAATATGGTTGAAAATTTATTGTATTTGTATGTTTAAAGATTAATTGTATTTGCGGTGGAAGATTTATTGTATTTGTATAATTAAAGATTAATTAAAATATGGTTGAAGATTAATTGTATTTGTATGGTTGAAGATTAATTGTATTTGTGGTTGAGGAGTTAAAATATGGTAATTATATTTATGATTGAATATTAATTGTATTTGCGTTAAAGGTTAATTAGTTAGTAAAATCATGAAGTTGAACTGAACTGAACRGAGCTGAACCGAACTGAGTTGAATTGAACTAGAAATAAGTTGAAGCAAACATGCCCATGATATAAAACTTAAAATTTTCAAATTACATTTATTAATGTACAGTAAAATCATTATGTATACTAAGGCCCTGTTTGTTGTCGTGAGTTTATTTTAATAAGTTTCAGCAAAAATAAGTTTAGTTTATTAAAAATAAGTCCAGTTCAGTAAAAATAAGTTCAGTTTAGTACTAATAAGTTTAGTTCGATAAAAATATGTTCAGTTTAGTAGAAATAAGTTAAATTCAGCAAATTTCAGTTGATGAGAACATGACCTAATTAAAAGTAACTTTAATATGTTTTTTTATAACTTGAACCATTATTTGTGTAACTTTTAATTAATGAAAAAGGACCTAATATAAGGTAACATTAATATGTTTTTGTGTAACTTTAACATTTTTATGCATGGTACGTTTTAATTAGTAATGATTAAATTTACACAAATACATATCAAAGTTACTTCGTACCTTATATTATGTCGTTTTACGTTAATGTTAATGAAGATCCGTCTTACACAATACTTTTACCTGATATTATGCATTAGTATATCTTTTTATTCATGTAAATTCTAATGTATCATAGAGATTACACAATACTCCTATCATAACACTATTATATATTGTTATATCATTTTTTGAATATAATTCAGCTTTCTCGATCATTCTCGATCTTAAAACCTTATCAAAACAAAGTCTTAATATTCTCTTCGTTCCAATTTATTATTCTTTACATTTGTTTTATAAGATAGAAGGAGAGAGAATATTTAAAAATGAAATATCTTCATATATATAAGAAATAATATAGTCATATTCTGGGATCTTGTTAGTTTCATCTAAAGGTGTAGTTTTTTAATATATAAGAGTTTTCTATAAAATACACCCGAGTTTTCGCGTTTTTCACAAAATAAACCCAATGTATTTTTGGTCTACAAAATGCCCCCGAGTTTTCATACCCTTCCACAACATAACCTAAATGGATACTTTAGCTTAACCATGGTTAGTTTAATTTAAAATAAAAAAAACAACACCCCCTCCTCTCACTTGCTACCACCAACGTAACCCCCCCCCCAAAACCACCACCACCACTGCTTGAGACTAAACACCCACCACTCACACGCAACCCCTCGTACACCACCCTCGCAGACCGCCACCACTCCAACTAACTCAGCTCCCTCACTGACCACCTCGCAACCCACCTCCTTCCGTCGCAGTCTACCACCCGCACCATCGAACCCCCGTAAATCGAAACCCCCCACCCACCGCGAACCAAAACCCCCACCCAATCGAACCCCCCCTCCCCCTGAAATTAAAACCCCCAAATTGAAACCCTAATTTGAAAATTCAAAACCCTAATTTCTAGGTTTGAGGGAAATCGAAATTAGGGAAATTGGGTGCGAGTTCGGTGCGTGGTTGGGTCGGATTGGTTGTGCGAGTGACTGACGAGGTGGTTTGATGGGTGGTGGTTTGCATTTGGGTGTGGTTCGAAGGGGAGAGAGTTCGAAGGTTGGTGGGTGGTTAGAAGGGTGGTTCGCGGCTCAGGTGGGGTCGAGTCGCGGATGGTGGTTTGGGTGTGAGTGGTGGGTGTTTAGTCTCAGGCAATGGTGGTGGTGGTTTGGGGGCGTTACGTTGGTGGTAGCAGGTGAGAGGAGGGGGTTTTGGGGTTTTTTTTTTTGTTTTTTTATTTTAAATTAAACTAACCATGGTTAAGCTTAATTATCCATTTAGGTTATGTTGTGGAAGGGTATGAAAACTCGGGGGCATTTTGTCGAAAAAAAATACATTGGGTTTATTTTGTGGAAAACGCGAAAACTCGGGTGTATTTTATAGAAAAACCCTAATATATATAATTTTTTAAAAGTGTAATCCAAGATATCTATCTACTACAATATATTAAAACTCCTACTCAACAACCCACATGGCACATCCTCGCTGTTGTAGCAAGTATTTCGTTGATGACGTGGCATGGCTACAATATTTCCTCAGCTTCTGGGTTGAGAGAGGGGGGTGGAGGCTTCCCGTCGATGCTACCTCGGGAGAGCTGACCTTCTATTGCACGTGAGTTTGTTCCAGACTGTCTTTGACCTCCTGGCTCTGAAAACTTGTTTGCCTGGCACCTGCACAAAAGAGAATAATCCTATTCGGATTATCTCCCCTCCGATGCTTAAGTAAGTATGGAGTTTAGGGAATAAAAAGTGTCAAGCTAGAGAGAGAGAGTAGAGATAGATGCTCTCAAGTGGTTGGTTGTTAGGCAATAAATGCTATGGAAAAAGTGTGTGTTTTCCTTGGTTTTTCGGGGTATTTATAGGCAATCCCTCAAAAACCAAGGAACCACTTGGATGGGTGACACTTGTCATTCATCCATGCTTCCGAGCGTTCCTTACTACTGTTTCAGTGTAGAAACGCCGRTTCTCCGTCACGTTTTGGTTTGGATTAATAAAAACTGTGACGTTTGCCACGTGAATCACTTTGACCCAATATTTGAAGGACACGTGGGCAGGAATTTTCCGTGCCACATCACTCGCGTACCCTCTCCACAATTCACTTTTTTCTCCTTATTCCTCATCGTCACCAATACCCCTTCTTTTTCTTTTTTTCTTTTCGATAAACTACTAGACTTCTCAACTTCTCTATGTTAACATCATCTGCTTCATTCACCTTCTCCTTCATTCTCCTTGATCTTYTACTAATCAATTGCCATTAATTATGATTTTTACAATAAACATAACACTTTTTTCATTATTAAACAAAATATTTCTTATGTTAGGTCTGAGTCTTATGTATGCTATTAACTTTATGTTTGCAATTCAAGTAATTAAACACCTTTCAATTAGACAGTGGCATACGATTCTCACAACAAATGAACAATGCAATAAAAAATTTCGAAATAAAAGCTCGTGTYCAAGGAAAACGGTAGTCATCTACAACTACACTTTTAGCTTCACACCATGCCAAATTTATGACTAACCAAACACAAGTAAATATGACYAACAATGTCAATAATGTTCAATACTCAGACATGTAATACATGATGACTAAGCAAATAAAACACCATCGGACAACACCAGGTAGAAATTAAACCTATATAGTTAGCTTTTAAACATGTTCATAACTGTGCAAAAAGTGAATATAAAGAATAAACTAGAACGGATGGAGTATAATTAATATCACTTAAGATTCCAATTGGCAATATCATGCAGGGTATTCCCCCTGTTCCTTGAAGATGTTACCATTTACTATTTGGTGTTACTAAGTAAACTAATTAAATAATAAGTGTAAAGTCAAAAAGTGTAAATAGATTATTGGAGCAAATATTAAATAGTGTAAATAGATTGGAGACATGGTGTAATTAGTTGTCCCTACATCTTATAAAACTAGCTTTTTATTTGCACACGATGTGTGCCTAGGCTTAACTGTTTAGTAAATACTCCCTCCATCACATTATTCTMGCAACTTTCGTATTAGTTTTTATTATTAACTTTGGAAATAAGCTTAAGTATGTTCAATGGTTTAAAAAAACTTTTTTACCCTTACTAAATAACAACTATCATCTTCCTYAATCATCACCCAAATCACCCCTCACCTCAACCTTTCAACCCAGCCACAACGCGACCCAACACACCTAGCCACCACCCGACCCAAACCTACCCAGCGACGCCGTCACTCAAAACCACCACTCGATCACCACCCAACGATGCCTCCATTCAAAACCACCACTCGCAAACCACTCAGCGACCCAGATTGCAAGCACAAAAACCACCCATCAACCCAGATCGCGAGCACAAGAACCACCCAACAACCCAGTTTGCAAGCGTTGGATGTAACACCCCYTGGGATTTAGTGGTGCCTTGTATACAACACCTAATCCTCAAATCTACAAACCTTAATCCCCAAATTCACGATTGGGTTGCTAGTGGTGCTTCTTGACTACATTGGAGCTTGTGGGCGGTTCAAGAACGGAGGAAATCGCAAATGGGTGGCGATGGTGACGGCTACTACGGTGCGCTGGTGATCTGATGGGCGCAGTGGTGAGGTGTGTTGGTGGTGACGGGCGGTGGTAAGGATTGTGCTGGTGATGGGTGGTGGTGAGGGTTGTGCTGGTGACATGCGGTGGTCAGGGAGTTAGGTGGAGAAGAATAGGAAGAGAGAAGGAGTTAAGTTTATCAAGAGGAAGAGAGAGAAGAAGAGGAATTAATTTTGGGAGTTGAATTAGGGTTTTAATTGGGCTGGGTGGGTGAATTAGTGCATGTGTTTGGGTAACTGAATGGAAGTAATTGGGGATAATTAAAATAAGGTGAAATAGTGAGAATAATTAAAATAAGAATTAAGTGTTGTTTGGATATATTAATAAAGGTAAAATGGTAACTTCTCTACTAAAAACTAACTAAATATAGAAAGAGGTACAAGCAGACGTGTCAAACAAGTCGGGTCGGGTCGGGTTATGCTGAGATGGGACGGGGTTCGTGCTATGGATTACGAGTCATTATCGGGTTTGGGTTGAATGTCTTATTCATGACCCCCACCTTCGGGTTCGGGTTGCCCATCGGGTTTGGAGGTTTATAATCGATGTGTTTTTTGTGTTCTAAATATAATTTTTATAGAACTCCAAAAAAAAAAATATAATTTTTATAGCTTCTTTTGTTGAAAAAATGTCTATATTTGTATCCCAAATAACAAGAATTAACAAATACCGTCTTTTAGAATCATTTTCAACAAATAAACAATCAAAATGATGATTTAAAAATTTWATAATAAAGGTTTAATAGTCTAATGTTACACAAATTATCAACAAATCATAAAAATATCAAAAAGTGCTTAACCCAACGGGTTAAACTGGGTCGGGTTGAACATTAGCGGGTTTAAACGTGTTTAAAAAAGCGGGTTTGAACAGGTCAAGAATCTCAAATTTTTTTTTCAAGACCCGCTATTTACTGGTCGGGTTTTCCGGGTCAAGTTCAAGGCCCCCTATTTTTGTGTCGTACAAGTGTTGCGAGAGTTATGTTACAAACGAATATAGAAAGAGTTACGAGAATTGCGAGACGGAGGGAGTAATATATGTGCACTTAATACACGATTAAGCTAAATTGTGTAGTAGATATATGAAAAATTATTCATTAAAAATGATTGTACTCCCTCCGATTTTTAATGTTCGTGCAATTCCCTCATTTTGATGATTTTTATTTTTATTCCATTTTGGGACATTCTCTCTTTCTCCTACTTGTAAATTTTTATTTTTCTACAAACGAACCACAAGGATAGGGTGCATTTACAAAGGGATTGGAGAGTATGAGGATTTGAACCTCTGACCACTGGGATCAAAGGTGGGATTGAAACCACTGCTCCAAACCTCTCCCTTAATCAACAATGTGATCGATTTATTTTAATTGCACAAATTATTTTGTAAATTACTATGACCTAGATTCAAAATATCTTCCATTTTATGTTTATTGGAGTAATGTTTATTGATATAAGTTTTTTACTAACTGTGTCATACAATAAATATAATTTATCATTTTTAATTGAATAATTAAAAGGGTGATATAAGTACATGAAGTCATCCTTGTACAATAGAGATTAATACGGAGTAAAATTTTCCTAAAAATGAAACACAATAGAAATGATAATATTTTTAAGGAACGTTCATATGGGGAAAAGKTGTAGCATTTTCAAAGAGTACAACCAACTGRAAAAGAATTTGCTCATTTTTAATTTAGTGATCTCAAATGAAAATAATCTATAGGTAAGGTTTCTTGCTCATTTTGCCTATTTGAGATTAGTTATACAAATGAGCAAAAATTCTCCCTTGGTGGTGCTAGCAAGATACTACATGTCGATTGTGTAGTAAAATAAGATTATTAATGCTTGTAAAATCTTACAATTTTTCGATTCGATTTTGTAGCAGGTCTGTTTTGAATTAATGTATTAGTCCAAGGAAGTATAAAATGTCAAAGTAACAAAAAGCCTAGGAAGTTTTAAAAAAATTGAGATGTAGCAAAAATCATTAATGAGATAAATAAAAAAACTAAAAATATATGTGACAAATTAAAAGAGTCCACACTCCACACCTAAACATCTTTGGATTTTATTTTTTAGGTGAATAGGCTTAGCTAGGGGGTGAACCTAATTTAATTTTTTGAAAATGATATTGAAATTATTAGCATTGTTTCAAAACAAAAAATATATTTCCCAAGAAAAAAAACAGAAAAAAGGGGTGAAAAAATAATACAAAGTCATTAAAAAGAGGAGAGGAGAGGAGAGAGAGAGGGCTATAAGGGAATAATTCTTCTCGGGATTGGTGGTAAAAGGACTTAAATTCAGCTATTTATACCCCCTCTTCTTCTCCCCCTAAACCTACGCCTCTCATCTCATCTTCTTCWTTCTCATCTCCTTCCTCTTTCTCTCTCCTYCATCCCCTTCTAGGGTTTTATATAGGTTTTACTTATATATATAGCATCTATCATATCATCGTTTTCGCTTTCATAATCTTCTTCATTTGATTATTAATAATGTCATTTTTATGATCCTATGTCTTTTATTTTTCCACAGCTTTCTTGAACTGCATCTCCCGTTTTCGTTTTCACAACCAGATCCCTGAATCAACTACTGTTTGTTACAGTTTCATTTTTCAGAGGATTTTGGTTTAATTTTTTATGATTATGTCATATAATTATGAAAATGACGTGAAAATTCTGGTTTGCGGTTCAATAAAGCTGTGGGAAGATAAAGATAGGATCAACAATTGCAAGATCCTTTCTCTTTTTGCTGATCATACCATTATTCAAGGGTATATTCACTCTTCCATTTTGCTTTTTTTATTTTCCATTCGCATAATTTTATTTTATTATTTTTGACATTGATTGATTGTAAGTGTTATTCGATTATTTTTTTAATTTCCCGTCAATAATTAAAAATTATTCCTTATAAAATAATTTAAACTTTTCAGGATTTTCTTAATTAATTAATCCTATGTTTCAAATTATGATTCTTATTTGAAAGGTGGAACAGAAAATTTTTCAATGTTGGTCTTATAACCCTAGTCCCCGTAATAATTTTTTTTTATAAATAAAAATTTAATTTAAAAAATCAATTATTTTTTCAAGAAATATCAAAAAAGTGAATCTTATTATTTGGGTATTTCTTTTGATGATGAAATCTTTTAAATATATTGAATAATTTTATTTTAAACTTTGTTATTGACGGATCTGAAAGATATTTTTGATTCTAACAAACCCCCTATTTTCTTCCCTGATTCAAGTGATCTATGATCCACAATAAGCCTAATTATTTTTTTATACATACAATATGATATGTCATATGTTATGCGCAATAATGTCATATGATCCACAATAAGCCTAATGAATAATGAATATAAAACATATTGAAGTTTCTAATATCTTCGATTAGCCCTTTGATTTTGTCTTGAACAGATAGTTAATTGCCATGCAGCAACATTTGGTACGATTTCATAAGGATTGGATGAATGAGTTTATTTAAATATATATATATATATATATATATATATATATATTAATAAAAGAAATACATATAATTTAGAATTGGAGTTTTTGATTCAATTTGTATGATTTATGCTTATATTATGTAGTATGTAACTGATTGGTGGSCAGCCTCGCTTTCATGGTCCCTTCTTTTGTTGCTGTTTTTCTTGTTTTTTCTTTCGTCTCTTTGTATTTTTTTGTTTATCATCTTATCTTGACGCTTGAATAAAATACTAGTTCATGCCACATTACTTGAGATGGAGTCAGTTCGTGCTTTGTTGCATAAAAAAATAATACTGGCACAAAAATGCTTGATCAGTTGCACATTGACTCATTCATGTCATTTTTTTTTGTATTATTGTTAGATTTATATRACATTTTAATGTATATTATAATGTGTACTGTCCAAAAAAGAATGTTACATTCTAGTAGGAAGGATGTATTATGTGTATATGAGTGTGTTGAGTGTAAATCTTGTTGCAAGGCTAGCACAATTGGCGTTTCCTTCTTGTCTTAGGCACCAGAGCAATGTTCGAGATCTATGGTACCCGTTGCTAGCTTAATGATATTGGTGTAGTGGTGTGATAAGTGATGAGCTTCTTTAATTGAATTAATSGATTTAGMCACATTTGAGTTGCGACTAAAAATTCTACCATTTTCTAGCTAATTGATACKCCCTCCGTTTCATGTTAGATTGAACATTTTTGTCTAGAGATCAGACTCTTGAATTGTTTTCTTGATTGTAGGCTTCATTGACCTAAAACTAATGGTAACCAATCGTCGTGTAGTACTTTTGCTCACCATTCCAAACTTAAGGACGTGATACAATCTAGAAAAACAATTTTCTAACCGATACTTACTCCATTTCACATAAAATCGAACATTTGTCTAGCTAGAGTAATCGAACTATCCATAATAACCAATCATCGTAGTTTTACTGACCCGTTTAAAGGTAAGGACGCGATACACTGCAGTTTTTCCCCCACCCTCCTGACTTACCAAAGTGGTGTACATGATTACTACTTGATCTTAAGACTACGACATGAACCCATCAATGAAAGAGACTGGTGTTCCTTTACAACTACACACACAGTGCTTGAAAATGTAATGTGGTGGTGTTGTGTTGTAAAGGAGAAATATAAGCAGAGAATCTCTTTACACTATTGAATGAAGAACGGACCACCATATTAATAGGTTTTGCTAGATGAAATTATCCCACTACAAAAATGCAAGTTTATTTCTTTTGTGGGAGGCTTTTAAGCCATTCACATGGAAATTTTGGGTTAGGTGAGGCTTTTATGATGAGAAAGGTACTTGTGACTTTGTGATAAAAACAAAGCATAACTTGCATTTTGCTTCATTTTTAGGAGTTTTATCAATTGATTGATTTGATGATGATTTGATGAGCATCATTTGGAAAGCAAAGTTATTTATGCCCCTATGTTATTTCACAATTTTTTCTCCTAGGGTGTAATTCTTCATGTCCCTATGTTATTCTAATGTCTCTTCATTTGGTTTGCATCTTCCTCTCATCATACATTTCTTGCCCCTTTTACAATACAAACAAGCTAATTTAAAGTGGTAGGTCACACTTACATACCAAATGTTACAATTGCCTTGTTTGATGCAAACTTTGTTTAAGAATAGCTAATAAGAATAATTTCACATTTTTAAAGACAATTGATCTTGAAAGTTGTTTTATTACAATTGAAATGTTTTGATGCCAAATTTGATAGATGTTGCACAAGGTGTAGGTGAACAAAATTTGATGGAGTTAAATATCATAACTAATGAACCACAAATCACCTAGATATCTAAAAACAACCCATATAACAATTAATSACCTACCCTTTTTTTTGTAATTTTGTATTGATAATGGAATCATGCTTTAGATCATTAATGCACAATTTGTACGGATAACGTCTTRGCTTAGTGATAAAGACATAAGGTTTGTGTACAATATAGGTCACATGTTCGATTTCTACAACCTCCATTGTAAATTGTACCACTCTTGTGGCTCATTCACATCAAATTAAATAAACATAATTAATGTACAATTTGTTGATGATGAATAACTTCCATGTACTAAGGAAAAATGTTGCATATTTTCATTGCCAAGAACTTCATCATGTGGTGTAGGCTCCTCTCACTACTATTTAGAATAGACAATACAATTAATGGTCCAACCTTCTTCCTTTGTCATCTTACCTATTTTTCTCATACAACTATTGCAGTTTTTCCATTACAAGGAAAAAATAAACTACATCATATGCAATTTCATGTTGTCTCTTGTTTTTTTTATTACTTGTAAAACTTCTAGTAGTGTATGCCACTTCATTGAATTCCTTTCTTTTGTTCTTTCTTCTCATACATCATAATTCCTAAGTTAAAAACAACTTCAATGAAGTTAAATCAAACACATTACAAGTTTTAAGTAGTAACTCAAACACCCAATTCATCATTCAGTAAAAGAACAGAAACTTTTTCTGTTTGAAGTACTTAGATTATTTCATACCTTTATTAGTAGAGCATTTATTCTTTACCTCATATGTGGTAAATAATATCAGAGGAATACCTTTGTTTCACCATTTTTGGAGCTATCAAATTATATTCACTCATTTTTTTTGTAAATAAAAATAAATTACTGATCTGTCAAAGCATATAAGATTTAGCTGAGTTAGCTGGATCCAGCAGCCACATACATACATTATCACTACTTTCATACATTAAATTGAATTCTTATGTATTATTTATATTTATAAATGATCATTCATATAATAATTCAAGTACTAAGTACAAACATACATGCATGTTCCTGAAACTTGCTTGATTTGTGTTCTTTCACTTAAAATATAAAAAAGGAGAGGAGAAATTAGACATTTAAACCCCTTCATCAGCAGAAACTCTGATCTTTGTCTGCTACATTGGAAGATGCTTCAGTATACTTTAATTAATTTTTAATTTTTTTGTGTCATTAAAATATAATGCATGATACAAAAGAATAAGCAAATCATAGTAGTTTAATTTAGTGATTTAAGTTAATTTATTTTAATAAAAAGTTGAGCATTGGGATCAGTTAAAATGTACCTAATGCTGTTTCCCTTTTTGAGGGTCAACTCATAAGTTTTGTCAATGTTGTTGAGAAAAGGAGAAGCAGGTGAGTTAATCTATGTGATTTAGAAAAGCTAATTGCCTCCGAAATATAAATTAATTAATTAATTTAATTAATTAATACATCAAATAATTAATAAATCAAATAATTAAAATATTAAATATAATTTGACCCAACTTGCTATCAACTCTTGTCAAAAAGGCTATGGATGTTTGTCTGTTTTAGGGCTTTTTTTATTAAAACACATTTTGTCTTTAACTTTCTTTTTCCAATTTTTAGGAAACAATTAATTTTGCTAAAGTTGCTTTAAGGATGAAACATAATCTTTTTCGGGATTATTGTTCTTCTTTTGCTTTTTAATGTGCTTAATGAATTATTTTCATGTCACACATACCATTTGATCCCCTTCTCATCTTTATTGTTCAATACTACTTTTATCCACAAAGCGCAAACTTTCCTATTCTTTAGAGAGCTAATAGGGAATGGATGAGAATCCATATCGATATTTTTTGAAATTAGAAAAAAAACTCTAGTCAACTAAGTTATCTATCACAAAGACACAAATTTGTTGCATGAGTGTAACACTCTTCTYAGTTCTTTGCTTTGAATTAGTGAATCATACTAAATTGAAATTTAGGTAGAAAACTTAATACCAAGTTGAAATATAGGTTAACACTTAGTAACTCAATTTTTTATTCAACTAACTATTCTTAATACAAATACAATAACATTAATGATACTTTTCATTACATAATGCTAAACACATACGGAGTACAATTATTGTCCAAGTGAATCAAATAAGTTTTCATACAATTGTGCATTAATTTAAGACAAATGAACATAAAAAGGCTAGATACGTATACAATTATCTAAAATTTTAGCAACAAAAAGGACCTAAACCGAAAAAAMTAATAAAATTTAAACTCTAACCTACTCCAAACTTCTAATTTTGGATGCCTTCTTTAATCTCTATTGCCAATGCCATAACAATCAAATCAATATATGAAAACAAAGACGGAAAGTATGTGAAAAATAAATTCTCGGTTCATTTTTAAATAGTGCAAATTTCTTCGTAATATTTTTATCTTTTTAAAAAGTTTGAATTTATTATGAAAATGTCACTAAATTTACACTATTTATAAATTTTCAATATGTACTACGGATTATTCTTGTGTTAAGCTATTTCACACAAAATCACATGCATTGATTGGTTAAACAAAGAAGATATGCATGCATGGTATAAGGAACAATGGATGCATGGTTTAAAGTGTATTCCGTATATGACATATTTTTTACGAGTACATTTTATTCAAGGGTAGAAGAAGAAAAATATTCCGGAGGGGGTCAAAACTATTGTTTTGTATTATTGTAGGATGCCAAATAGGGCTCCACCCACCCCTAGTTCCGTCACTGATTTTATTTACATTATGTAGTTATATGGTGACGTGATTGCATTTTGTTAGTAATTAAGGTTTCGTTTGTTTTGGAAGAAAACATTTTTCAAAAAAAAAAAWTTCATCACCTTTTCATTTTCCTTTGATTAAACATTAAGGAAAGACAGAAAAACATTTTTCTAAAGGTGAAAAATTGCTCYTTGAAAAAGGAAAATCATTTTCGTTTAATAAACAAGAAATGCCATATTAATTTCCACCCTACTCTTTAGTCTTTACTCTTTAATACCCACCTTGCCTTCTCTTTCCATTCTTCAATTCCTTCTCCTTTTATTTTCTCCCTAAGTTTTTCCAAGGTCAAACAAATAACGGAACATGATTCTTACAATTATGTTTTCCATTGAAAATTATTTTCCTAAAAAACTTGTTTTCTATGAAAAACGTTTTAATAAAAAACAACCTGAGCATATATGAAAACTATTTACTTATTTATATTCTTGTAACAAAAATAAGTAATATATTTATCTATCCTTTGCCAACTTTGGACAACCTGATATATAATTGCAACAGCACCTACCTTAAAGCAAGCTTTATTTGTTAGCAAAGCTTAACTTTCTTTCATTTCAAAAACAAAAACAAAAACTAAAGCTCAATTTGACTTTTGAGGTCAAGAATTGTCCATGTTAATTATTAGTTCATATCTTTATAAAGTTAAGACCAATTGGTAAAGTGATGATGATATTTGATTGCTATTATGACTTAAAATACAGTTTAAAGTTGAAGCCCATACTCCACCAAAATAAGTAGGAAAAAAAGTATACAATCAATAGGAARGTACATAATAATTTATTTGAAAAAGGTATTTTCAAGTACATAATAATAAATTCGAAATTTCATATGATAAAAATTTGTCATGTATCATGATCGATATCTTTACATATATATTTTTATTGCCTATGTGAATACTGAATTGTAGTTAAAAAGTCTATAATAATACTACTGTTTACATACATGTTTAGCTGGTTAAATAATTAGCTGGTAAATGTTGTCAAAAAATAAACTCGTTGATATAGATTTCACCTGAAGTGATGATCAACTTATATGAAAGAAAAGATAGGAATCCAAAGCTTTAAAATTGCTCATGATGGGAATTGGCACTTGGGGGTAGTATATATCTATATATGTATATGATCATGAAGCACTAGTGTGTAGTGTTGGTTGAATAATGAATATGCTTTATTTGTGAAAAGATAAGGACTATACTCCAATTATAAATTACTTTGAGGTCCAGTCCACCTCAAGATTGACAAAATCGGGCACTAATCCATGTTTTGCGCGATGGCCACAACCATAAAAGATGAGCATGAGCACGCGTTAAAGCTTAATTGGATTCTTGTCCATTGAATTCTTCAATTAGCCACAAAATCACATGTCACTTTTAATTTCTCTTTTTTTATTCCCCTTTATTATTCATTACTTAATATTATTACTCCATTGCAACATTCCTCTTACATATACGTAAATAAAGGTGGGTCTGGACCGTGCCAGGACAGCCTAGGGCCTCGTGTGGTCGTGTCTATATATATAGTCAAACTGCAATATTGTGCCGTGTCGAGYTCGTGTCAAGTTTTTAAAAAATGTTACTCATGTCCAGCTTTGTCAGTGTGACGACCGATTTGTGTCATACTGTCATGTCATATGTCTTATTTTGAGGATTTTTCATTGACAAAAACATGCCCTAGGTCGAGCACGAGTTTTGCTGTGTTAATTAACCCTCGTGTCGGACCGATCCATGCCTTTTCTACGTTACATTGTATTTTATTTGCCTCTTTAACCTTACCTTACCTTACCTTACCTTACTTGTCCGTTGATCAAATCTTTTTGTTAATGTACAACCCTAACGTCTTCTTGTATGAGGTGTCAAAAGTGGATGTTTGAGGCGATTTATCTATTCTTCCCGTAACAAAATAAACGCAACARTTGTACTTTACACACGCATGTCAAGATGAAAGTTTAAAGATTGATCAATTGACAGTAGTAGTGAGTAGTGACTAATTTAATCAGTTGTTATGGGAGTACATGCAATAGCGTACGTCTGCCTATCAGTTGTTATGTATGAGTCTGATCGATCTGCATGAAAAAAGCATGGCACTGTTGTTGTTTTAACTTTTCACTCATGATTATTCACAACTTATTTTTACCTCCTTAATTATTCATTGCATCTCCTCATAAAAGATGCATCGTTTTTTCATCAACCCGTACAATCGCCCTCATTTTTATCGTTACTTTTCCCAAATTACCTTGTGGCTTGGAGGGGCTGCTGTGTTAGGGTCACCGTTTGTGGCTGGGTGGGCTGGGTTAAGAAGGGTAGTTGTGTGCGGTGGGGGCGGGGCGGGGTGGGGAAGGTTGTGGTGGGGACGTGGGGTTGGGTAGTGTGGTGCTTTGAGTTGAAATTTCCAAGGATAAATTAGGAAGTTTGCCCATAAAATAGAGCGATAGTAGTAATTTGAGGCCAATGAATAGGCGATTCAATATCTATTTCCACACTTACTATATTTTGATAATAACAAAATTAATACAAAAATTCTTATTTTGAGCCGTAAGTTCGTAACAAAATTATTGCAATGATTGAATACATTCCATTTTAGTTTTCATTTTGTTGATAAATTATAAACATGTCGTCATTACTTACAACATTATCAACTAATTAGAACATTTCATCAAACTATATATCACTAGTTTTATGTGCACGCAATGCATGCATAACCTATGAAATATAATTTTATTAAAAATAATATATGATATGTATCAAAATAAATATTTATATCAAATTAACAATACGAGTACTATTTATCAAAGCTTTCTCTCTAAACTTAGGGTTTCGCTGGTAGAGTTCTTCATCCCTTCTTCGTTTACAGAAGTAAGGTTTTTCAGTCAATCTTTCGCTTGTGTTTCTTTATCTCTTCTTCTTCATCTAAAGAAGTAAGGTTTTCCTCCCTTGGCCGCCTTTTTTTTATCACGAGGCTGTTGGGACTCGTCGTGCGGGAATGGACTAACGGTCCTCCTCATCGCAGAGTCCCTCCCTCCTTTGGGTTTCTCGATGTCGATTGATTATGCAAATATTATTAACGGGGTTGAATTTCGCTAGTATGTCGTTCAATGGTACTTCGTGGCGACGTCGCAAGCAAGGGCAATGATCACGACCTCCTGAATTCAGGGCCTCGTCCGAGGGCAAACGACACAACCCTTATTTTCAGGGCCTCGCTCCGACATCTGCCCCTTGGAGGGTGTAGTAGGGGTCCCGCTTGCTACCCGTCAAGTAGGATCGGAGTTGCTATACATATCGTCTCAAGCAATAGCTTCTTTAATTAGTTTTATATTTATTTTCAATAAGGATGTCCTCTAGGATTTGGTTTATATCTGATTGCAATTATAGGGTTTTCAAATCCTCCTTTTTTTCTCTTTCTATATATTGAAGGAGAAGACTTGGCTAAGTCTATGTCCTCTGTTTGACGACTTTCAGGTGTCGGCTAGTACATAGGTTGTGCTAATGGCTTTGACCTCAGAATTGTATGGGAATTGAAGTTGGTTCAAATTACTAGTGTTTTATTGACCGATATACGCTAAATTCCTTTTGGACCTTGGTGTGGTTGGTTTTATTCTAATTGGCATATTGGGAAGACTACAGAAAAACACAGGCTGACGCAATACGCAAATAGATAGAATGCCGAAATTGTGCGAACCGCAGATCAATACTACTTCAGATGAAGGAATTTGTTAAGGCGATATTTAATTAAATCTGTTGTATTAATTCTAAAGTTCATAGGTTTCTATGGATTTCTGATAAGTTTAATCAATGTTGTCAATTGTAAGTGTCGTTCGACCTTACTATGAATGAATTTTTTAGTTTCCTTGTCTAACCACAAAAACAAAAACACTATTTATCTAATTATTAATTATTTTTATAAATAATTTGACTTCAATTCAAATAAAACCATTAAATAAGGTTCAATGCAATTTGAATTAATTTCATTTGTTTTAAGTTTTTTATTATTTAAGTAACATAATAATAAATTTCATTTTAATCACATAATAAGCAAAGGGTACTCTTGACACACCATTCAACATTTTTTAACAAATCATAAGGGTATAAAGTTTTTAAGGGGGACACCAATATTCCTCTCCCTTCCCTTTTAAGAAGTATAATAAAGATTATAGATTATAGTTAACTTTTAACCATGTACGTATTTTAAAGTTTAATAATTTCTACCATAATTATATTGAGTGTCAGTAACCACAATCGTCAAMTCTTCAACGCCAACTATCATCGCCACCGACTTCACCGGCCAAATCTAATTAACTTAAGCTAACTCGCATTTTGAACACCTCTACATTAATTTGAAATTTGATACAATCTCCTTTTTTACAATTATGACATTTTGACGAAATAAAATCACATAAATGAAAACGGAGGAGGAAGTATATGTTATAATTTACTTCATGCATGCCTATTTGCAACCATAAATTTATGGAGAAGAAATTCAAAAATAGAAAATGGCTGGCGTCCCTATAGCTTAAAAGTTCAAAACATTAAGAAGAAAAGGTATGTATGTAATTTGTTGCTGAGTAGGCCCAAATTGTTGCATGTTTTTAATGAAACTTAAATATTTCATGAAAAGAAACAAATTTTTTATGTAGCTAATGGCCTTATATATCAAAGGACAGACAAATTAAGTGTACAAACTAGACTACTAGAGTAATGTGGTTGTCGYCCCTGCCCAAAGATATATATTCGATAAGTTGCTCATATGTCCAGCCAATGAGACATAGCAACAAGGATATTGGGATAGCTACCCAATCACCTCTATCGTCATTTTGTACTAAAGTGTGTCTGTGCAACTAAAAATTAAGTATCAAAAATTAATATAAGAAATATAATAGAAGTACTAAGAAGAAGAAAAGAGATCAAAACAACATTGTTAAAGACCTAAAGGTCAAAGCCATCATTTAAGGTCGACTATGTAATAAATGTTTGATTTATCTAATATCTTATAATTTGTTGGTTGAGGTCTCAGGTCTTAAGGGAGCTCATTTTGCTAAGATAATCCACAATTAAACGAGCTCAGTTAGTAGTAGTCTTAGCATGGATGACCTCTTGGAAAGTTTTTTGGGTGATCCCTTAGGAATGAAGTCTCAGTTAATAGTGTCTTAGCATGGGTRAMTTCACAAAGACTTGTGTTGGCTACTTGGTTCAATTGTATTTTGGTGCTATATTATCTGTTGTGGTCGAATATGTAATTAGTTTCTAATCAAGACTGTACCACAAGCTATATGTGTGGTCCAAGCGTAAAAAGGGTGTTGCAATCCTCAAGTGGGGGTGTATCATCTAACATTACTCTTATCCCTAAGATTGCTCTAAAAAGGTTTGATACGTTACTCAAGTTAATAAGATGCATATTTGATTTAAGGGACCTATTTTATAAGATAAATAATAATCAAACGTGCTCAATTGAAAATAATCGTCTTACGATGAGTGACAACCTGAAATGTTTCTCGGGACACATAAGTACGTACTAATAATTTCATTTCAGAAAAACTAATCAACTAAGCTCTCACAAGAAAAGTACTTATTAATAGTCCATCTATATTATACGAAGTATAAGGGAAGGAGAGGACTTGGTGTCCACATAAAGTTATGACAAACTTTATATGCAACATGCCAAACCAAATTTTATGGTGTGGCCAAGGATAAAATTGTAAAAATACCTTTTTTAAATAATTTTATAAAGAATCAACACCCTAACTCTATCTCATTTTCCTCCTTCTCTCACACTCTCTCTAAACTCACGCAGCCATTTTCATATCAATTTCTCTCTCTCATTTCCTCCTCTAGCTCTCACCTTTCTCTCTCCTCATTTCTCCCATTTCAAACTCCGAAAATCTCAATTAATTCAAACCAAATAAATCTCGATCTCAAATCAGTAAAGCAAAACTCACCGATCAGTGGAAATTGGCGAAGACGTTGAAGAAAAGATGAGTAATGACAAAAGCACGAATCTTAGATGAATCCAAGAAGACGAGGACGTCGAAGAATGACGTGGAAGTGTAATATGGCGTAGAAGTGTGGCTTACTGCAAGTAAGCACGATCTCAGAATGTAATGGCGTAGAAGTGTGCTTCGCTTAGAGAGATCTCAGCATAAGTGTTTCTCTCACTTCTAATTAACTGTTTTGTGGTGGTGCTTGCTACGTTGTTTTTTTGAGTTATTTATTTATTTATAAAAGTAAGTTCATATATTCATAAAAATAGTTCATATAATTCGTAACAGTAGAGTCTATATTGCGAAAAGTAATTATGTATTTTCATAAAATAGTTCATATAATTCATAAAAATGTTCTTATAATTTAGAAAAGTAATTGGTATATTTCATAAAGATCATATATTTCAAAAGTAGTTTCATAATATTTAGAAGTAGTTCATATAATTCGTAAAAGTACTTCTTATAATTCAGAAAGTAATTGTGATATTTATAAAGTATTCATATAATCATAAAAGTAATTCATATTCAAAAAGTAGTTCTTATAATTTAGTAAAGTAATTGTGATATTTCATTCGAGTAGTTATATATTCATAAAAGTAGTTCAATATAATTCAGAAGAGTAGTTCTTATGATTCAGAAAAGTATTGTGATATTTCGAAATAGTTCTTATATTAATAACAGTAGTTCAATATAATTCAGAAAGTATTCATATAATCAGAAATAATTGTGATATTTCGTAAAAGTATTCTTATATTTCGTAAAAGTATAGTTCTTATAATTTAGAAAGTAATTCTTATATTTCGTAATATGTTCTTCTTTTTCGTTGATTGTTTTCTTATTTTCATTTTTTTTTGAAATTTTTTCTGTACAGATAGTTGTAGAGACTTGAATGAAGGAGAGAGAAGTCGAGAGATTGGAGAAGGCAGGCAGATTGCGGCAGATTACTTTTTAGGGAAAATTGTTAGGTTTTATTGTGGCCTCTTTTTGTGGCCTTTTGTACTTGTACTATTTAGTTTTTTTAAAATGTATGGATTGCCAGCCACACCAAATTTTATGGCGTGGCTGRTTTCACAGAAAAGCAGCTGTAAAATTATAGTGTTATACCCTTCTTCCCTTCGAGTATTACAAGCAAAATTACATAAATTCAACCACCAACGTTACTAATTGTATGAACAATAATTGTAGCAAAATGYAAAAGCTTTCCTTAAAATTTCAACAAATCAACACAAATCAATTATTACTTCATTTCTATTTTATTTTTCAATTACTTCACAATATATAACTCCAAAAATGCGAATTTCTACAAATTTTTAAAAAATTCATTACAAATTTTTAATCGAGCCGAGTCAGATCGAATTTTAGGTGAGACTGAAGATTTAGGCCCAACCCTTTGTTCGAACAAAGGAAGAATTCCGATAATTTGGCCCAATTCAATACGATTCGAACCCAGAATATAAGGGGAAGGACAAAACCCAAAAAATAAAATATTATACAAAAATATGCGGGCATTGTTTGGGAGAAATGTGGGCGATGTTTAGCGACCCCCTTATTGAATGAGGTCATTATAAGGCTAACACAAAAACTTAATAATTTTGAAAAGAAAAGGATATTATAAATTCAGAAAATTACATGTATGGATTCATATTGTGTTATGTTTCGACGAAAATAATTAGAAGAAAAAAAAAATCATGCCCAATTAATCAACAATGTCTAGTGAGAGAGACCTCCTGACCCTCCACCACTAGTGAATCTCCAGTCTCGACTATGTGAACGACAAAACTACCAGGACCCCCACTTGACCCTTTTCCATCCAAATTCATCCACCTAAAGCCACATCATCATCTCAACCAACACCACCACGCACCACCACCAACGCTGAACCTAGAAAAGCTTTAAGGACATCCTAACCGTCGGTGCTAATACCACCCAACCTTTAAACCTGCATATTTCCTATACTTATAATGAGATCCGCATAACTTTGTCCKCTCAGAAAGAAGAAAGTTTGTGCAAATTAGGGGTTAACTCAGTCATAGTCAAAGTTCTGGGTAAATCCTTTTCATCTGAGTTTCTTGCTTCTCATTTGAAAAGGATTTGGTATCTGAACAAGCAACAAACCTTGGTAGGTTTGGGGGGAGGTTTMTATATTGTACCATTGGCCTCGAAGGAAGAATGTAACAAAATTGTTGAAAAAGCGTCGTGGATGGTTATTGGAGCATATTTATATACCCAATTATGGTGCTCAAAGTTTAAACCATCAGAATGTGTAATCAATGAAAAAACTTTGTGGATTGATCTGCCGAAATTACCTATTGAGTATCACCACCCGGACATCCTCAAAAGTACAGGTAATTAAGTGGGATCCTTTGTTAAAGCGAATATTAAAGGTGCTCAGAAAAACACAGCCGCCCATGCTAGAGTTTGTTGCTTGGTTACAAACCAAGAAATCGTACCATCTTTCTTGTGGCTGGGCGATCAACACCAACTAATTGAAATTGATTCCCCAATACACAAAACGAATAAAACCTCTGTGTCACAAACAAACAAGGAGATAAACACGAAAAAAAGGTTTCTCATGCTTCCACATCAACGGAAAATCATGCGAAGTCGTAGTCGCGGGAGGAGGAAGGCTGGATCGAGGTGAGGAGCAGGCACCACCGTAGAAAAGGTAAAACCCAAAATATTGTGGAAAAGAAAGGTTAATTTTGGCTAAAAAGAGCCATTTCTAAAAGAATTGCGAAATTGAAATTTCAAATTCCAATGAGGTTAGACAAAGTCAATTAGTTGAATCAGGAATGGAAAAAGAACATTAGTGAACCAGACAGGTCACAAGCTTCCAGGAATATTACACTTGTCCATCAAATGAATCCCCACGCTCCTCCCATCCCAAATCCTTATCCATCCAAAATCCAGAAGCCATCCTATTCACTCACCAAAACCTTATTCGATAAAACTCACAACAGACAAAACCAACCAATACACTACAAACAGACAACACCGCCAACCAAAATGTCCCCGAACGATTATCATTGTTACCCTGACAAGATGACTTGTTTCACATTACCACCGACTAGCCCACCAAACATTATTTACCTAGCTCACTCAAGGGAAGAGGAAATAATTTCTGATCTATGCGACCCAACATGGACATACCCATAATTCAACGTAAACAAAGTCAAGTACTACCTACCATCGAAGGATCCATGGTTTTTGCTTAAAAGAGTGCCAGTGATAAGAAGAATTCTTTGGAATTCAAAGTCACTCACGCCACACTTGATGAACCTGAAGATGTATTGGCCACCAAGAAAGGCGAAAGGAACCACTCTGAACCTCATTCCAACCCACCTACCAAACTTCTTGGACCTAGAGAAGATGACAAACAAAGTACCTAAAATCCTAGTATGGTTTCTCTGACAAGATCCGCATAAGGTTGCCACGTACAAACACCGCCATTCCATCGAAACTAGTAATGCTTTCGTATCCGGTCCTAAATTTGGACCCTTGTGGGAATTGAACATCTCTTTGTTAACTTATCTGAAATATGTCCTTTCTCATGGAGAGTTTGAGAAACAACCTCAAGATAATCAGGACCGCATTCTAGTGAAAATAATTTTTCATCATATTGGTATGGGAGAAAAAGAAACGAGCAGAAAATCAAACAATTTCGATACARTGGCCATGCAAGGACAAAGAACTCTTCAGCCTGATGCTGCAAAAAAGTGATAAATCTAGAGTCATTGGAGATTGGGAGGTCAGAGAGGAATTTCTCTCAACCCCACCAGTTCCACGCTTCAAGATTAGTCTAGCATGGAATTGTAGGGGACTTGATCGCCGCTCTTTCGTGAGAAACTTTGAACATCTGATACTAGCTCACCGACCTGATATTATTATTCTGACAAAATTGAGAGTGGGAAAGGAAAATTGTGAGGACATCGTTAAATGTATGACTTTTGACAAGTATGACATGGTGGAGATAGAGTGTTTTTCTAGGGGGATTTGTAGTGATTTGGAACTGATCAACTAATTTATTTGGTGTTCAACACAATTAGGAAAAGTGCCTAGTGTAAACAAGGAGTGGTTCAGGTACTCTCCACTTCCTTTTATTTTTAGTTGTGTGTTGTTTATGCTAACCCAAAAATTCAAATTTCGTAAATTGTTATGGAAAGATTAATTGAAATGTTTTGTAGGTATGGTTGCACGACCTTAGGTAGCCTTTGGGGATTGTAATTCAATCACAAATACAAATAAAAAATTTAGGGAAGGGTTGCAAAAGTTCATAAAATGCAGGCATATCTAGACTATATGTATCAATGTAATTTCATTGATATTGGCTTTGTGGGGGCAAAGGTATACTTGGACTAATAAACAACGACCTTAATCCCATCTAGAAAGGCTCAATATGGCTTGGGTGAACACTGATTGGTTAAATTCTTACCCAAATATTACACTCTTCCATCTCCATAGATACAAATCAAACTACTGTACCATTTTTTTGAAGCTACAGAAAGACCATCCAATTTTGTGTTCCAAAATTTTCAAATGTGAGCCTATGTGGTTTTTAGAACCTTCTCTTGATCACCGCATTAAAAATGAATGGCAGGCTATTCCCTCTGGTTTWAGTTTTGATGAAAAAATTGTCTCCTTACATCAACCTATAATAGATTGGGCAAAAAGTGTGTTTGGTTCTAGTCTGAAGAAAAAAGAACAAGCTTCTTGGCTGCTTAGATGGAATCCAAAAGGMCCTTTGCTTACATCCTTTCTCCTGTTATCTATATGTATGACATAAAAAGGACCTTGAGCCTTGGATAGGAGAAGGGATCTACAGAGAWGAGGAGTTGTACTTGAAAATTAGGTCTAGGGTCARCTGGTTAAGTGAAAGGGACTCTAATACCTCCTTTTTAACAAATTTGACCTAATTAGGAGAAAAAAGAATAAAATTGTTAAAATTTGAGAAATTCAATGGGTGAAACTATCTCTGATTCTACGGCCTTATCTACACACATACTAACGATTTTAAAGAGCTTTACACTAATAGCAAATCAGTTGTTCCAAGGGTAGAGGCTCAATCTATTTTTGGCCTCTTTAATACCAAAGAAGTTATTAGTCTTGCCTCCTTTCCATCTGATGAGGAAATCAAGTATGGTCTATTTGCTATAGGTGCTTACAAGGCTCCTTGACTAAATGGTTACTTTGCTTGTTTCTATCAGAAATATTGGAACCATCTGGGTAGGGAATTAGGGGATTTCATCAAACATATTTTCTTAAATCAGTCTCTCCCGGAATCAATCAGACTAATRTTGCTATCATCCCTAAATGTGAGTCTCTTGAAACAATTAAGCAATTTAGACCAATTAGTTTGTGCAATACTGTTTATAAGGTCGTTACAAAGTTTTTGGTRAATAGACTAAAGCCAATACTTCCTTCCATTATCTCACCAAATCAAAATGCTTTTGTCCCTAAGGGGGGAACTGACAGAAATTTTATTGTTGCCACTGAGATTTTGCACTCTATGCACAAGAGAAAAGGGAAGAAAGAGTGGTTTGTTTTCAAAATAGACTTAAAAAAGACCTATGACAAGCTTGAGTGGGACTTTATTAGAAGATGTCTATTAGGTTTAAATTTCTTTGAGGACCACTAAAACTTTAACTTTAGTTTTAGTGAATGGAAAACCTACATAGAGTTTTAAACTTTCTAGGGGCATTAGATAGGGGGACCCTCTATCTCCTTACATTATTTTCATCCGATGTATGGAGTTTTTGACTAATCTAATCCATCGGGAGTACCATGAGGGAAATTGGACACCTATCAAAATAAGGAGAGGACAAACTGCTATATCACACTTGCTTTTTGCTGATGATCTGATCTTGTTTGGTGAAGCAATCATAAACTTTGGAGACCATGTGTGATACCTTAAACCTATTTGGGGATGTGTGAGGGTAAACAATCAATATGGATAGATAAAAGTAAAATTGTGTACTCTCCTAATACTAATAAGCAAAAAAAAAAAAAAAAAAAAAAATTGAGAACATGCTAGGGTGCAAGAGGACCTCAGACCTAGGAACTTATTTAGGATACCCAAGGCCTTCCAAAAATAAATGTTAATGGGAATAGTAGAGAAGGTAAGAAAAAAGCTAAGTAGCTGGAAGAGTTCTTATCTGTCAAAAGCAGGTAAGTTTTGTCTCATAAATTCAACCTTAAATTTCATTACATGTTACTATATGCAATAATGTCTGCCTCTTTAGAAGAGTATTTTAAATGAGATCAAGTATTTAGCTAGTAACTTCTATTGATCTAACACAAAGGATAAAAGAGGACTTCACTTCCTGGGAAAAACTATGTCAACCTAAGTGGGAAGGGGTTTGGGAATTAGAAACTTTAATCATCTGCAAACTGTCCTCTCTGCAAAATTATGTTGGAAAATGATCACCATTTCTGACAACCTTGCCTCTACACTAATCTTCGCAAAGTATGTCAACAACACTCATAACCCTTCTTTTTTCAAGAAAGGTTCCTACATATCAACCTCCTTCTATTTCATAGAAAGTTCCACATATAGAAAGCATGGGATAGAGCATGAACCTACTAATTACTAAGCTCCGCACTTAACCACCATCGCGCCTAGTGAAACAAGGGAGTCCAGCTCGCTAGATATGATTCTTGGCTTTAGCGTAAATCCTTTGTAAATATCAGATAGAAGTCTCCAACGCGATCTTCACCGTGCCTTTAAACTTGAATTGCATCAATCTGATGTTGATGGCATGGATGAATGCCCTTCCCTTTATTTTTGGAGTGTTGCAAGCCTGATTTTCACATCCCATTCCCGTAACCGAGCAACATCTAGGCACCTATTTCTTCTTAGCTTAAAAGAGCAAACTGGGTTCTTATCCAGCAAGCTTATTAATGTTCTTTGTGTCACATGGATCCTACCTTTAACTGACATCTTTTTAAATTCATTGGCGCCACTCTTGCTAAATTAGGCCATTTTCTGGTACGTCTAGCTTGTAGAGAACTTTATCCAACTTTTTTTAGGACTTTTTACAACTATATTACATTCTAGTGCCAGCAAACTATAAATAGGTTGTTCCATGATCATCGTCTTCTTCACCATGCTTACGAGGCTGTAAACCAATACGAACTGTTATAATTTAAAAATGCCATTTCCTGCCTTTACGCCAACTCTACTTTTAACTCTCGAGTACAATCCGCTGCCAAAGGTTTAAATGAAACAACCAAATAAAAAACGCGGAATTTATTTATTCTTATCATTCATCCTACTCTTGTTAACGTTCTCTTATACAGTTACATCACCTAAGTATACCCTAATCTTGAAAATCGCTATCCATATCAGTTACTAGTATGTTTATGATATTTTCTAATATAATTATTTAACTGTTCGCGAAAGCTGACATTTTTTCTGTTCCATTACTAAAAAAAAATTATGAATATTGCATACGGCTGCCGCGTCTGATAGTTTGTTTATATATTTAGAATGCCTACCAGCGTTTTATATGAACATCAATGCAGATCAGCCGCAATATGGATAGTTAATTTGAAGAGAGGGCCGATTCCAAACTGTATGACTATTAAAATATCCTTTTATTATTTCTCAATATTAATTATATAATTCCTTTTCACTCGCTTCCGCCGATGATTGAAGTGGTTCCTTTGCCAAAACATACCCCTAGCCTAAAATATCCTCAATTCTCAGTACTATATATGTTCAAAACAAGTTCTATTAATTGAATATAAGTAGGCATTTGATTTCACTAGTTAAAGGAAATTATGATTTACGCACCCAACATTAAGGACAATACTTTTTTCATAATCAGAACGCACCAAAATAAAGGAGCTACAAAGCAATAAACTGTCTTATTAATTCGTATATGAAACAGCTTCGACAAGCAAAAATATTAGTATTTTTGATTATTTCTCATTTTCATTATAGCCGAGATGACTAACTTGCATCTCAACCTGTTTTAGTATCTATGTACCATTATTTTTGATTTCATACGTACCTGATGGCTAGATTACCACTGATCCTGCGACTTACAGCACAATAAATTAGATTGTATTAAAATGCACATATCGTTCATTTTTAACGTTTCATTTGAAATAATACAATAATTGCACTTGCATCATAAAATATGTATCTTCTTGGTATTGCTAATGGTGGCATATATTGAGTCCTTAATTCAGCGATCTATATACATATGTCTCCACTTTTTCATAGTTGTAAAATCCCAATGCCTCTTAAGTAATACAATAATACCATAAATTTTATGTAAGGAATAAACAGAATTCCCGCATAGCTATTATAATACTCACTTGTTAGAGGTATAACTTAGATCTACATGTTATATGGCCTGGAAAAATTCTATCTTATTCCATCACAGATGCTACTATCAGATACGTAAATCGGGCACCCTACATATTTTTAGTTTAAAAGTTATATTATAATTATATAAGCGAGAATCATTCATTATTAATGGATTTTCTATTGTGGAGTAATAGGATAGCTATGGCAAAAACCTTCCTTTTGATAAGCTTTCTGGAGAATTAACTTACCTAGTTCTGGATACGAGAAGTCACAAAATGATAGCTAGCAGTTGAGATCAGACAACTATTAGGATATCAATGTGATGTTTTCTCATTGTGTTTATGCTCCACCAACTCTTTCTATGGCATTCATAAATCATAAGCCTATTTATCCTCTGTTTGGAGCGATTTGGTTCCTATACATCACTAGTTTCGCCATGTTAAATGATGTATGTCAACCAGTCAACTATGAGAACAATTTATATATCAACACTCTACCCAATGCACTTTGTGATCTGAATTCTAGAGCAATTTCAGACCAGTCAAAGCAGCCAACAATATAAATTTCCATTACCTTAATACCTATTAAGGACTAGGCTTATTCTTTACATTTTGCAACAGTCAAATATAATTAAAAATTCCATAATAGCCTCTTTTTAGGATTGCGATAATAAATGATGAATTAGTTGAAGATACTACTAATAGATAAAGGGTAAGAACCCTCTCACTACTAATTTATTGATATAGCAGTAATTATATTTAACTTTCATCATTGTTATAGAGCTTTGATAAACTTTTTTCGTTTATCAATACGTCTATAGCTCGATGGCAGTACGATAAGAGAGTTATCTTAACCTTAGATAGCTACCTTTTCTGGTCACATCGACATAGTGACTTATATCGAAATACTAAGTTGTAGTTTACCATGATATCTTCCCGTATCCACTCATTATGAAATGCAAAAGATAAAATCGACTACAATGAATAATCTTACAGTTAGATGTGTAAAGAATTCTTGTTTTCTAAAAGCGTATATCAATATATATCACTTATCCCACTCTAAATAATGACATTGACCAATTGAATAGTTGTAATAGACCAAAAGCACATCGAACTGATAAATAACTGCGAATAATATTATGATCAATGTATCTTGCTACATATTCTAGAAATTATGTAATGATAAAAAATAAAAAAATTCATTACTATATAAAAAAGTACTAGATTTCTGAAGCACATTATAAACCATTTAAGATTTAAATTTGTAACGATAAACATGTTGATAACAAATTAACAGCACTATGATTGAGTATTTATCTTTCTGTGCTAGGAGCTAACCTATCTCAGATATTCAACTATTGAGTCCTCCAATATCAGAAGAAGTTGCAATGACTTACTTGTATCTTCCTCACGATTTCAGATGTCATCAAAAAAAAAGAGTTAAATTAAATATTAGCTGTCTGTAGAAACCACTAAAAAGCACAGGTCACTCAAGACTACGTGTGCTTTTCTAAATTAATAACTGGTAGGTATCTATCAATACTATTATTAATAATATTTTTCAATTAATTATTGTAGATTGACAAATGCTATACAGTAATACAGTGTGAATTTATTATTTATTATTTTTGAAAAAAAAAATTGCTCAGATGATACTGTATGAAATACCCAAAACAACAAGAGGAAACTTATCATGATCATATCATCTCTGATCTCAGTGACAAAAGGAAAAGGTTGAGAATCTTCTCTGTCCTGTAAATTATAGTAAAAGAAATTAAAATCATAATTAAAAGGGATTTTTCCGTTTTATTTAACACCTATTATTTGAACCAAAAAGGAAAATTAAATTAAAGCATTTGAAAGGTGCAGTAAATGTAAAAAAATGATGTTCTGCTGTTAAACAGTAAAAAAGAAGTAGAGTAAAATTATTCTTTTTGTGGGTAATCTTCTTGAAATTCAGTGAATGACCATCCCCAAAACTCCAAAGCAGTTAGCAGATTGATCATAAAATGCAAAAGTTAAATTTACAGAATATACTATTTTGTTGCAGATGCTAAATCAATTCTGAATTAAATTTATTAGAATTAAAAGGGTAAATATTTCCATTCCATTATGTATTTATTATTAGAAATTCCAAAAATCAAAAAAGGGGTAAAACCATAATTGAGACATGAATCTTGATTCTTGTTAATGATTAATGATCTGCAAATCATGATGATAATAGTCACCTTCATCAACAAAAATTTGCATATAGATCAATACAGTACATTATATTAATGATATTATCCTAAAAAATCTTGCAATAAAGGTTTAGTATGAATTCGCTGTAATTAAGAAACGAATTAAAATCAGTAGACACTAGAACAATTTATGCTGATGGCAGTTGATTCAAACTTCAAAGCGATAACGTTTACACCAAACCATATTGTACCCACTCATAATAATTCAGCATCACATAATCACATATTATGTATATATTAGGATAGCAACTAAAATGGAAAAAAAATGCTAATTTGAGTGTTCATCAGATAATTAGAAAGTTTTTACCTTTTTTGGTCTGAAATTGAACAAATGACAGGTAATAAGAAGGTAGGAAAATCAACTGCATAAAAAAATACAACAGGTAGAGAAAATTCTTACTGGGTGTTGAGCTTCAAGCGAGCAGTAGTTTATAGAGTCCTAAGAATCGCCATGTTTTCCCACAGCTTTCTTAACTTTCCGCGGTGAGATCAATCAAACGACTCAGCGACCAGTTTACCTCGTTGATCTCCTCGGTAATTACACCGACGACCCACCGCTATCGTAAATGAGTCATAATGGTATAATAACTAACCCGTAAAAAGATCAACGAGACGAAGACGAGCGAGGAGGAAAGTTCAAGAAGCTGTGAAAGCATGACGGACTTACTTTAACTTAGTTTCACCGCTAACAGCATGAGAATGGTAAGCTAGGTAGTTAGCATTGAAAGAAGAATGAAGGAGAGAGAGAAATGGAATGAGAAGGACCACACTAGCAATAGCAGTATTGAAGCAGCTTTTATGAGTCAGATAAGAAAGAAAGAAAAGGAAGTTGTGGTAGTATATATTGTAGGGTTCACAAGAAGAAAGAAGATGAGAGAGAAAGTAAAAATAAAAAGTATGTTCTTTCACGCAACACACATTTAACCCACGTATATATTGTCTTACATCTCCATATTAATTTTATTTTTAATTTTTAAATTTGTCTGTTGTGTATGCCGGTCTGCGTAGCATGCCAGATACGCAACGCTGGAATAATGAAGCCAAATAAACCAGACACTTATCAGAATTGAAGGTTCACCCGTTACATATTCCGATCACATCACAACATCCCACCTATTTTCGCCCAACCGAAATTTGCAAACATCCATCATCCTTCTCCTCTATTTATCTATATTAACTCTCAAAACTACTCCGATTCGTAGAAGACATTATCATATATCTCTTAACGGAAGGTGAGGAAAGGAATGTTGTATGCGTTAAGATATGAAGTCCAGTTTATAGCCCCATGAACCTATACCAGGCCGCTTGTACATCCAGACCTATGCGTAGAGGGCAAGATCTACTGATTAACACAAGGACTGCTCGACAAAGCCACATACTAACCCGGGTCTCACTTCCCATATGTTTTTTTAGATGAATCGCAGGAATAAAGGGAAATCGTAGCGCTGTTAACAAGCTATTTCACAATGTTTCGTGAGATTGCAATGTCGCCACACGATAGATGTCCGTATTCTAGACGCGTGTTTCCGTAACAATCCTACATCCGACTAAGTCTATCGCCTCTACAACCTACGCCATCCCATAGCTCACAGGCCTTAGCAGAAAGTGTAATCATGAGTATTATTTTACGAATCCTCTTCACGTCCTTTCCGTTTTTTTGAAGTTACATAATTCACTATAAACGAGTCACGGATCTCAAATGTTAATGTGTAGACACGACATAAATGAAAAATAAATAAATTATCATGTCGGGGTGCATATTACAAGAATTGCTTTCATTTCCCTTTAGGTATGCCCAAGTTAGAACCCAGTCTTGAGTTGTGACCATGTGATCCCTTCCATTAAGGACCTCTATTAGGGTACTACTTAGCATGTATCGGGAGAACCTTGCAAGCAAGAATGCAAGAAGCAGAAAGTTAAATAGTGAAATCATGTTAGACACTGCCTCTAGAAGTCTGGAAATAAGTTGGTTTTGCCAGTTAAATTTAATATTCACCCGTCACAATTTTAAATTACCCCATCTTAAGGTTGTGGTTAATATTGACCAGTTTTTGATAATGACCATAAATTCCATTCAATAATTCTTAACAATGGTATGAAAATTCATATTGCAAAAGTAGTCTTCTCATATTGTTGTTGGGTTTTCACAAAATGAAACACAACTTCCCAGCTTGTGGTGATTAGCAAAGTATTATTTCCAACCAAAAAAAAATCCATTCAAATAAAAACTTCACCACTATCTGTTAATAATACCATTTCTCAAGAGACCAAAATAAAGTCCAAATCTTTGCACTACACGACCTTAGAAAATACTACCCAAATCCCATTACCTTATCGTTACAGATGGAGAACTCATTCACACAATTCAATACATGACATACTCCATACTTACTGCCTCACCCCGTGCCTCACCTCATCCAAGCTCTTTTCACCCTCTCGTTCTCTCCCTCTCTCCCACGACATCTCCCTCTTGATGAGGTTATTAGCCCATGTTCTAATATTGTATCTGCAACTTACACCCCGTCAATCGACAACCGTCAATACGATATGACAACGCAGAGGTCGTTTGCTACGACATACTGTACCATGGGTGCTGTTATTACTATAAAGTGCGTTCACCAATCATAGATCTATAGAAGAAGTTCTCGACTTTTTATTAAAATGAGAAGATTCTTCTGTTGCTCTAGCCGCTTTATACCATGTTTGAGCATTCAATAGGAGCCTCCACTGCTTTTTTGTTGCCCCTAGAATTGCTTATGCTACCATTTGGTATATTTAACTTTTGTCTGCTAACCTATGAATTATTCGATTAACTTGATTTCAGGTGTCTGAATGTGCCTAGATAATATACTTGGATGCCAAGATATTCCCTGCTTAATCCGTAGACTTTTTTCATATGTCAAAATTGTGTTCAGTTGTACGGAAGAAATTCCCATTCTTTTTGATAAATTTCATAATAAATGGACATTATTATATTAAAAGTCGAGATGTCGTGTAATGATATATTTGATTAGGTATTGAACAAATTATTATAATGCAGCAAATATGTTATAGTTGAATTTTATTGACGAATCCTAGTGTTGGATTTCTACGTTTTTTATGTGAATTTTTCGGTCGATTTTTGTGATGATCTTGTGTGATTTCAATGGCAAGTTCAAAACCTTACGATTTTCACTCGATTTGTGTGAAAATTCATGAAGTTTTTGCTTGAAATTGATAGAAACTCATATTTATAATTATTTGTTTAGTAAATTTCCTAAAGAATTGTGAATGGTTCTTAAAAGAATTTTTTGAATGTGTTAAATTGTTATGAATTATGTTTTTGAATTCAACAAATCAAGATCATGACCGGCTATTTGATTGTTGTGTTGCATGTTTAAAGGATGGATTTTTGTGTGCTTTTCTTGTGAAAATTGAGTAGTGCTTTGGCCTTCTTTTCATTCTCAGAGAGCCCAAAATGTTTGCAG
>SNQN01000816.1:0-21439 GCA_008642245.1 Bassia scoparia | reverse complement strand
AGACCTATTTCTTCTATTTAAAAGACCAATTTCTTATCAGAAGGCTTATAATCTTTTTCACTTTATCCTACTTTTGACATCTTTTTAAAATTCATTTGGGCACCAAACTCTTGCTAAAGTTAGATTTCTTGTGTCAGCTTGTAGAGAACTTACCAACTATTTTTGGGATTTTTACAACTATTTTCTGTGTGCAGCAACAAATTGGTTTTAACCTTTCTACTTTTACGAGCTGTAAAACCAATAAAAGTATATTTAAAATTGATTTTAACCAACTATTTAAAAACATCCCAAAATGTAAAATGATACAACCAATAAAAAAACGCGAAATGTTTTTTCTTCTTTCTCCCTCTCTTTTTAATTCTTTAAGTTACCTCACCTAAGCTACCTAATTCTTAAACTATCTATTATTAGTAATATATTTTGTGAATTTCCTAAAAAATTATGATTAATTTTCACATTAACTGGACATTTTCTTTTTTAAAAAAAATATGTTTGCATAGGCCTAAGCTGTTATAGGTAATGTACAAGTTTTATATGCACTCATAAAAACCCAAATGATGAGTTATTTTTGAGAAGCCATCCAAATGTTGACTTATTAAAAACATTATTTTTTTCAAAATTATTATTCATTTCCTTTCATTTAAGTGGTTCATTTTGGCAAAAAATAGACCCTCCATCCCAATTGAGTACAGACTTTATAATCAAAAAGCACTTAATTGAAAAGAGGTGTTACTAGTTAAAGAAAATTGATTTAGCACCAAATAAGAAACTAAAACTGCAACCAATTAAAAGCACAAGCATAGATATTTTGTATACAGTGCAGCCAAAAAATTAATTAATTCTTTCATTAGCCAGAAAAACTGCCATTCCCGTTTCTGCCTTTGATTCAACTACCTGTGGTGGACCACCTCCTCCTCAACAGCCAATAAGAAATTTTATAAATGCATATTAATTCTCATAATAAAATTGATTGTTAAAAGTATTTCATGGGATGGCATGGGGACAAATGGGGTATAATTTGTTCACCTTTTATTAGGTAAAGATTCCCAATGCCAATAACATAATACCAAATTTATGTAAGGAAAAAAAAAGCGAGGGATAACTCACTTGGTTAGAGCTCATATATATGGCTGGAAGAAATTCTGTAATCGATTATCATCCGATGACTATCTAAATAGTAAAAACCAAAAAAATAGTGAAAGTAATTTTTATAAGCTAGAATCATTCAATTTTATGGGATTTATTCTTTTGATTATATATTATGTCATTGCAAAATTTCCATTGATAGTTATCTGGAGAAAACAGTCCTAGTTTGTGTGACAGAGAAGCACAAAATTGATAGCTAGCAGTTGATCAGAAAAATTATTGGAATTCATGGGTGTCATGTGGTTCATATGCCCACCACCCTATCATGGATTTCAAGCTAAGCCCTTATTTTTTTTTGGGACCATTTTTGTATCCTTACACTTATTATTATGTATGTTAATGGTGTGCAACGTACTTGTACATTATATCAACACCAATTTCATTGGATCTGAATTCTAAAGCAATTCAGACCAGTAATCCAAGATTAGTACTCCCAACCAAACTAAAGGTAGGTTTTTCTTTAATTGCCGAGAAAAAAAAAAGTCATATAAGCTCGTAATGGGAATGATTGGAATTTGAAGATACTACGTAGTTAGCCCTTACTAAATTTATGTAGCGTATAAATTAACTTCACATGTTAAGAGAAAGTTTTTTCGTTTTTCAATACGTCATAGTCATGATACATGAGTTTAAAAGGTACATTCTGTCAATCCATGTGCACCTTATAATGAATCTAAAATTGTAATTATACATATTTCCCCTACAAATTATGAAAATGCAAAAAAAAATCACTAAAAGAAAACTTAGCTTGATTGGAAGAATTTTTTTTCTAATATATATAAACACAATCCCTCTAATAATGCATTTGAACCAATAATAGTATGTTATAAGACCAAAAAAATGATAATAACAATAATAATAATAATATAGCATTTGATCTAGAATTTGAATAAAAAAGATAATCACTTCATATAAAAGGTCAAATTCTTAGCCTTATAAAATTATAGATTAAATGATACAATAATGTAGTATAACAGAAGACAGTATAGTATTGAGTATTGACTCTGTGCTTAGGCTATAGATCAGAATATTCAACTATGAATTGAAATCAGAAGTTCATGTTCTTTCTCACAAGGGACAAAAAAAGAGGTTAAATAAGAGTGTAAAGAGGATGTTCTAATAAAATTGGGATTTTCAATACTATTATTAATTTATTTTTCAATTAATTTATGTAGATATTGACAAATGCTATACAGTAATACAGTGTGAATTTATTTATTTATTTATTTTTGAAAAAAAAAAATTGCTCAGATGATACTGTATGAAATAAAATACCCAAAAGACAACAAGAGGAAACTTATCATGATCATCATCATCTCTGATCTCAGTGACAAAAGGAAAAGGTTGAGAATCTTCTCTCTGCTCCTGTAAATTATAGTAAAAGAAATTAAAATCATAATTAAAAGGGATTTTTCCTTTTATTATTAACACTATTATTATGAACCAAAAAGGAAAATTAAATTAAAGCATTTGAAAAGGTGCAGTAAATGTAAAAAAAATTGTATGTTCTGCTGTTAAACAGTAAAAAAAGAAGTAGAGTAAAATTATTCTTTTTGTGGGTAAATCTTCTTGAATTTCAGTGAATGACCATCCCCAAAACTCCAAAAGGCAGTTAGCAGATTGATCATAAAATGCAAAAGTTAAATTTTACAGAATATACTATTTTGTTGCAGATGCTAAATCTAATTCTGAATTAAATTTATTAGAATTAAAAGGGTAAAATTATTCCATTCCATTATGTATTTATTATTAGAAATTCCAAAAATCAAAAAAAGGGGGTAAAACCATAATTGAGACATGAATCTGAATTCTTGTTAATGATTAATGAATCTGCAAATCATGATGATAATAAGTCACCTTCATCAACAAAAAATTTTGCATTATAAGATCGAATACAGTACATTATATTAATGATATTATCCTAAAAAAATCTGCAATGAGAAGGTTTAGTATGAATTCGCTGTAATTAAGAAACGAATTAAAATCAGTAGTACACTAGAACAATTTATGCTGATGGCAGTTGATTCAAACTTCAAAGCGATAACGTTTTACACCAACCATATTGTACCCACCTCATAATAATTCAGCATCACATAATCACATATTATGTATATATTAGGATAGCAACTAAAATGGAAAAAAAAAATGCTAATTTGAGTGTTCATCAGATAATTAAGAAAGTTTTTACCTTTTTTTGGTCTGAAATTGAACAAATGACAGGTAATAAGAAGGTAGGAAAATCAACTGCATAAAAAAATACAACAGGTAAGAGGAAATTCTTACTGGGTGTTGAGCTTCAAGGGACGAGAAAAGCGAGCAGTAGTTTTATAGAGTCCTAAGAATCGCCATGTTTTCCCACAGCTTTCTTGAACTTTCCGCGGTGAGATCAATCAAAACGACTCAGCGACCAGGTTTACCTCGTTGATCTCCTCGGTAATTATACACCGACACACCGACGAACCCAACCCGTTATCGTAAATGAGTACTATAATGTATAATTAACCTAACCGAAGAGAATCCAACGCAGACGAAGACGAGCGAGGAGGAAAGTTAAGAAAGCTGTGAAAACATGACAGACTTACTTTAAACTTTAGTTTCACCGCTAACAGCAATGAGAAAGTAAGCTAGGTAGTTAGCATTGAAGGAGAGAATGAAGGAGAGAAGAGAAATGGAATGAAGGAGACCACACTACAATATGCAGTATTAAGCACTTTTATAGAGTCAAGTAAGAAAGAAAGAAAAGAGAGAATTGGTTGTGAGTAGTATATTTGTAGGGTTCACAAGAAGAAAGAAAAGATGAGAGAGAAAGTAAAAAATAAAAAGTTATGAGTCTTTCACGCAACACACATTTTAACCCACGATATATTTTGCATCCATACATCTCAATTATTATTTTATTTTTAATCTTTTTAAATTTGTTTCTTTTTGTTTCGGTCTGCGTAGCATGAGATACGCAACGCTTGAATAATGAAGCCAAATATAAACCCAGACCACTACCTATTACCCGTTCTAACACAATCACTGTAACGATGAACCATTTTTTCTCTATTTTATATCAAAATCGTGCGATTATTATGTTACGGAGGGAATATGAGTCATACATATACTTTTATACAATTATTAGTAAAAAAAGTAACAAAGAAAATATTAATTGAAGGGGTTAAATTGTTAATCGTAAACGTGTTCTAAAACTACGACTATCGTGTTCCACAGCTTCACTTACAACTCTAACTATTTTGTGGATATTTTTGACATACTCTTTAGTATTTAGTAGAATATTATAACTGGTATATATTGTTGCACATAATGAAAATAAATTATGTCTAAGGATTGCACTCTCTAGGTCTCATAGAAGCTTGGATTGTGTGTCTAGAATCCTTTTACTCTGCTGAACAAAATCAAATAATCAAATTTAACTTAACTGAATGAAATAAATTGAAGCAGATTTATATTTCAATAAAATTTCTTGTTGGTTAACTATTGACATTGTTTGATAATGACAATAATCATTTCTCACTTATGTCTATATATATATTATGGTTTTTCTCTCATATTGTTTTTTTCAAATGAAATTCACTCGGTCGAATTTTTTTCCAAGATTCAACATAAAATGTTCACATTCAAAAATTGAAGACTTGAATAACTCTCCTCATTGTAATGGAAATAGTCAAATAATATTCATCTGAGCTACATTTTTTTTTGTTCAACTCTCATGGTATATGCATCAAATACAAAAAAAAATAGATAAAATAAAATCGTGGCACGTACATGTGCATATTATAAGTTACAAAAATATCAAAGAGGCGCATTTAAATGAGGTAGAGGTTTTAACATGTGACCAATTTTAGACATCATGCACTTATCTTTATCCACAAGTCACTACTCTCACTAGTTCGATACCTTTTACATTCTTGTATTCTAAACTGACATATCTATTATGTGCTTTATTCAAATAACAAGTAGACGAGGATACAATTCTTTTGTATCAAATTAAATTTAATTAAGGTCTATACTTGAGGTTTCTTTTACATTAAATATGTGTGAGCAAATTTACTATACAAATGAACATAAAAAAAATGAAGTTGATGCAAATTTGAAGTTTCTCTAATCATTATCTTAAGTATAAAAATTGTTTCAGTCCATTCAAATTATAATTTTCCATGAGTTGAAATAAACATTTTTTGTAAAAAAATTTTAAATGGTACCTCTGTAAGTGACCACCGATATTATGTCAATTATGTGTGCGGTCTTCCATAGAATGAGAATTGAGATTATTTGACTTACGCTTTTTCATGTAGTATCAATTTTAATACATTCTATATGTAACTGGCGTTAGTTTGATTTATTTCTACACACAATTCTATTTAACCAAACTATGTTAATAGGTAAAGATTGGATTATCTTTAATCCTATCTATTTTACCAGCTTAGTAACATCGTCTGTCAAAAAATAGTTAAACATTGATCCTTAATGACCAATTTTTGTCCACATTAGTGAAAGAATGATTGCCGTAGATTATTATGATGATTAATTAACGTCATATATATACAAGTAAAACCCATAGGCTTAAACTATACAAAGATATACTAAATAAATTAATTAATTAATTATACATAACTATTAATTTATCTACGATTATATTACATAACTATACACCCCCGCCAGTCGAAAACAGAGAGATCGCGAACGTGAGACTGTTTCGAATCATAAATTAACACCCTAGGCAACTCTGGTTGAAAATTCCGCAGTCTGATAATCTTGGATGAAGCTTTCGACTTCACGTTCAATTTGCGTTTTACATAGTTCGTATTCGAAGAAGAACAAATCATACTTGAGCTTTGTAAAATCGGAAAAGTCCATTAAGAAATTTGTTAAAATCGGAGAGAAATAGAACATAATATTTGTGACCTTGTGAACTCAATATAGGAGATTCCATAAATACACCTATGAAGAATATCAATGGCAAAATTGCGAGACATGAATTATAAAAAGGACATTTTTATTATTTCCCAAAGGGCATGAATGCACAAAAAACTAGAAGAAACCTTATTACTTCATCAAAATTATTTCGACGCAACGATTGTAAAATATTATTTCCTGGATGGCCTTAAACGAGGTGCCACAAACTAAAGAGACAAACCGCCACAGATGGAGAAGAGGACTGAAACTGGAGAGTTGGAGAGAAAGGGAAGAGAGTCCCATGGCTTCACACCTCACTAGACGACTCCCCGTTGCAATCCTTCACAGAAAAACCGAAGGGCCAATTCACGAAACATTCATTATCAGTCGTGAATTCAACAGAATTAGATTTTTCACATTTGAAGAACATGAAGAACTTGTGACAGGGTGAGAGAGTATTATTTTGAAGAAAGATAGACCTAACCCTTAATCGGATATATTTACCATGTGCCAAACAATTAACAGAATTTTTAGTATGATTGCTTCAAAACTAAAATAGGAAGATACAATTAACCTTCAATTAGTATATGAAGGTCCCGGCCCGTTATCCACTATATATGTCGGCTCGTTTCAGAGACATTGTATACATTCCTTGGTCAGAGTGTGTTGGCATATAGAAAGCCACATTTAGAAGAGAATTATATTGGACTGCAGTAGGCACCAAATATATGCTTAGAGCAGGTCTAGAACCAAGGACACGGCTGCGTTGAAGGACCGGAGCCGAGGGATAGCCCTAAGAAGGACCTGCCCCTGTGTGGATACGGACGGGGTGCAGCCAAGCTGCTGCGGCCAATAGCCACGCGGAGGTGGGGCCCCACTGTGATGACTGCTGCGGTGCTGCTGCGTTGCATGCTGCGGGGAGGAACGCCGCTCTGCTGCTGGCTGTGAGCACGGTGGCTGCCGCCTTCCCCTTCCACGTTTGAGCTGCTGCTGCTGCTTTTGTTTCGGTCCTGCGGCCTTTACACGGCCAGGAATGCCTGCAGAAAGACGAAACGGGGAAGGCATTCAATCGAGGAACAGAGTGCGTGACGTAGCCCTCATCAACGAGCTCAGAAGCAATCTTGCAGATTCGTTGTCTTCAGTCGAGCAGTCGATCGCAATCTCAAATGTGAAGAGGTTATATGCGCGACTGAATACGGAAGCCGATATTCATCGAAGAGTCCACGCACAATGAAGCCATTACGATTATCAGAACTTTTCGCCACGTTCTTGAGACTATCGCCAAGAACTTAACGTCGAATCACAGTATGCTTGAACCATCAAATGCTCAAGCTTGTGTTCGTAATTTGCGAGTCGAGAGTCATCGCCACGAAGCGTCTTTGTTTTGAAAGAATTGCTCAATACGCTGCCACGCAGTAGCAGCGTTCGTCGTGCCTCTAAACTGATTGAGAAGATCGGAGATATGTCCACTATACTCATTGACGACGATATCGTCCAGCCGTTGCAACGCCTTGTTCAGTCGAGGAGACGCGCAGCAGGGTAAGATGTGATCAATACCAAAACGCACTTACATGGAGTTGAAAAAAGCACTAGATAGACCAATTATTGTAACCAGAGACCGCATAGCAAGAACGACGGAAACTGTTGGCGGATGTCGTGACAAGCGTCGGTGAACTTTGGTTGTTTCAGAAGCCTGCGCCTTGTGAAGTAAACAGAAGAGAAGAATAGCGGATGAAACAAATAAAGGAGATCGTAGGATAAGAACGTAGACTCGTGATACATGAAAGATATTTGCCGTGAATATATATATTGATCATTAACGTCATATATATACCAGTAAAAACCCTAGGTTAAACTATACAAAGATTACTAAAATTAAGTATTATATTAATTACATAACTAATTAATTTATCTACAATTATTTATATCTATTCAATTAGAAAAATAATAAAAAAATTTCATGTCGATTTTCACCCGATTTTGAATTCAAACCTAGACCCACAAGTCGAAATGTATCTCGTCGATCAGTCTTTCTCAAAACAACAATATAATCAACGTAAAAATATCATTGTAAAGACGAAGTTTCAATTAATATTAATAAAAAACGACCTAATATAGGTAACTTTAATATTTCTGTGTAATTTAACCTTTGTTTTAGAGTAGTAACTTATAATTTGTAGATGATTTACTTAATTATATATGTAATTTGTAGATATTTTAGTTCCCCACTGTGTTATAATTTTTGCTAATTTAAGTATCACATAGTTAGAAGAAAAAAAATAATAATTATATAAGTAAACTTTGAAATGTTTCTAAGTAACTTGCTAAGCATTGTATGGCACTTATAATTTATATTTAGTGTACTTTATCAGTTAATTTTTAATAATCTAACGTAGTCATTTTATTCTAACTAAATCTAAATTGATTAGAAGTGTTCGGCGTAGCTTTTAAGTAGCTTTTAGTTTCTTTAACTAGATAAAAGTAACTTGGTTAATTTTATTACTGGTTTGGCAAGGTAGCGTTTTGAGTGCTTTTTACTTAAACACTACCTTTTCAACCTAAGAGGAGTAACGGTTATTAGCTTTTACTTTTAAGCTAGGATAAAAACTACTGCTGTAATTTATTTCTTTCTATGTAATAACAATCGCTACTTCTGACCGAACACTCATATTTTACCAATTTAATTTCGTCCGCTACCCGCTACTTCAACGCATTACTGACTTTAAGCTACCCAGCTACCTTATACTGCTAAAAGTACTCCACGCTATCATTGTACGAACGCCTTGCTGATCTAATTTTTATTTATTTTTATTACAAAGTATATGAATGTTAGGGTAGAAAAATAAAATCCACATATGTAGTGGTGCCACTATAGTAGATCCACACACACGCAAAAAAGTTAGCCTAACGAAAAATGATCAATAAATACCATTTCCAGAGTGATCACTGGTAGTTCGGTTCAAAACTCACCCGAGAAAGTGGGGTTGGAAAATTGTGAATTATTATACATTTTAATTTAAAGCCAGGAACATGCCCATAAAACCCTGTAATGGCTGCAGAATTTACTTTTTTGAACGGATTTGACACACTTTTTATTACAGTCCCCCTGCTCACACCAATTATCACCTCTAGCAAGTACCAATTGCAATTTGCCAAATATAGTATTGTAATATAAACTCGTAAATGGTAAGTAGAATTTATAATTGGTTAAAATTTTAAAAGAACATTCATATAGAAAAGTGTCAATACTGAGGAGCAATGACGTTAATTAGAGGCCTTGTTCTTTGTTGCTATTTTATGACAGTTCAAACTCATATCGAGTTCACTTTAGATCCAAAGTTTCGAGCTAAGTTGAGGCCCAAGATGCTATATTATCACACTCTCCCTTAACTGAAAGACCCTTTAGGCCTTGATAATGTGACACAACACGACCCTCTAAACCCAACGCGCAAATTAGTTTCGATTTAGAAGAGAGGAGTGAGGAGGATTACATATGTGCTCTGTGTTAACTTGCCTGATCCATATCAACACTAGGACTCATCTACCAAAAACATTTAAATAATGATTTATATGAAGCTTAAATATATATATCTTATCAACTATATGTTAATTTGTAATCGTACTGTTGTAATTTAATTAGAGTATGCTCGTGGCCCTCGAGTGCCACATAATACAATTCGTACTAAGATGAATTTATAAGTTTGCTATGCAATGCAGCGTTTCCTACACATTCATCACTAACGAGAAACAATGCCAAATGTTGGAATGAGTTTTACCAATCATTATTGTGTGAATCAAAACTTGAATGCTGACTCTCATGTTCAGTCCGTTCAAGGCATGCATGGGCCCGATTTTCACAGTTATTTACGTCACAACTACAAAACCTTTATATTAGCTCAGTTATCGTCAGTTTGATCACTAGAATATTGGTGAGTTGATGAAAATAGATGTTTGGTTGCAATTTCATTCCTCCCAGGCTCATTGTCTCATTAACCTGCTGCATTGAAGTATTTTATTTGCTATGCTAGTACCTTTGACTTGTAAGTCGAAGAATATACATGGCTAACCATGTCAACAAGGCGTCATGATAAAAATAATATATACTGGAAATGATTTTCAAAATTCACGGAATAAATTTATAAAACATTTGTCTTTCGCCAATAAAATTTTGCACGTAAATTTGTTGATAAAATATTCAATAGTGATCGGTAATAAAACAAATAAACCAAAATAATACATGATTTTGACGTGTGTCCATACATATGTCATACATTTTTTTAAAAAAATTAAAATACGAAAAACTCTTCAAACTGCATGAATATGGTTGAAACGATGAATCAAAAGATAGGAAAAAACGTAGAAACTTTAGATCACAGAATAAAAAATGGGGAAGAAGAAAAAAAAATGAAAACCAACATATCATACAACATTACACCCCCAATTTCCACATGCAGCATGTGATAAATCGCTCTCAATTTATATCCTTTCATTTGTTGGAACACTTATGGGAGTTATGAATTATGGTCCTTACTATTCTTTTCTGCTACAACAACTCTCAATTACGCTCATTTATATCCCTCGAGAGATGTCCCTAGCTCATGTGCTAAAAGAGCAAGGACCGGGTGATGTTTCGTGTTCGATCTTTCCCCCACCCATATTGGACTTGTATGGTTATCCCGTATGGTCTTTCTGTTAAAGTAAAATTTATAATAAACACCTATCATATTGTTTAACACCAGTCATTTTTCAACACACAATGACTTGCATATATCTAATCAGGAGTGTGGTGATGATGCACATTTCCACTATATAGCTTATTATAATAATCTCATCGAGTTAAATTTATTAAGACATCCTTGTTCCTCTCATTAATATGTGTTGATCGCATATTTAGTAAGTTATTTCTCGCATTGGAGTTAGAAAACGAGTTGAATGAACTTGTCTGTACATTCCATTATGTACGCTTGGTTCTCAACCCATTGAGTTAAGCAAAAGAGAGTTTATCAAGTCATGTTTTAAATCCTGAGCTAATTCCAAGTTGCCATAAAACAGATTTCTACATCATACACATTATTCGACCCCACTAGACCTATATATTATTAGGATGACATGCATTTGTAAAAGATATACAGGAAGAGTTTCGAAAATTTTGTTAGTCATAATGTTGTAACTTGCCATGATTGAGAAATTGCCTAGTTCACACATCGACAATTTGCTGTCAGAATATATATATATATATATAATAATGTTACTAAAACTTTTAAAGTTAGTATTAAATGGAAACAAATTAATTTAAACGCGTGCAGTCGACAAAAAATAGAAAGTCAACTGAATTGAGCATGGCTTGGGTCTTAGCTTAACTAGCCACTATAAGCAGCGATGCGTCGCGTCATTTTAAAATTATTAAAACTAATTTACAATGAAGAAAAAACTTATGGCAGTATTCGTTGAACATATATAATTCCAAATTAACGAAATGCGGTGAGTATTGTTGATTTCAAATTTTGAGCATTTTTCTTTTATTGAATTATATAGACAAAAGATTTAATCATTATGGTTGTTAATCAACTAATTGATTACACTAACATATGAATAGTATATATAAATTAATTTATATGAGTAATAATATATTTTCGAATAAGAATTTTTGCTATTTAATTCATATATTTTTCACAAATAATCTTTTAATAATTAAGTGATCATGAAAGAATGTAATTTAGTCAATTAATTAATAAATTTTATTCGAATTTAATATCATACTAATTAATGAAACTTTTCATTTCTATTTGAGAATAAATTAGCAATGTACTTAAGTTTTTATTAATTCATATACCTTTATATTGCTTAATATAAGATTACAAAAAATAAAGAATTCATTTTTTTAAGTAAGGTATTAGACTTTACATCATTAAGGTGATTAAGTCTTTTAAGAGGACACCATCTTCCTCCCCCCTCCCTTAAATTAGATAGTCGCAACAGCAACTTGAAGAAGCAATGATTTAGCCACTCATCACTCTTGCATTGGAGAACAAGAAGATATGAAGAATTGCAATTGTATCTGCAAATTGATGATCACAAGTATAGTAGTATAGTAGTAGTAGTAGTAGTACACTTTACACTATTTAGAGCTGTTTGACACATGTAATATTATTCTTACTCTTCTTTTTTCAATCGAAAAATTAATGGAGAATCTCTTTACCTATGTTGGACGACAAACAAAGCTTGATCATTTAATTCAAACGGTGATTGTGTTAGAAAACCACCGAAAATTTACAAGTAAGTTGAGTGACTTGAGTCCCACCTAAATGTCGAATCATCCTCATATAAATTCAACAAACGATGTATAATATAGAATTCATTTCATAATGGTTCCATATATTGACAAGTCAAACAATGAATAATTTTTGTAATATCATCAAAGTTAGAATTAGAGGAGTTATGATTTATGTACAACTGAACTTAAGAAACCGATTTTCACCGCCACATATCATATCAATAGAAATAAAAAAAAGAATTATATACAACACATAACTTTCTGTTGTTATAATAAATAATTTTAATCTTTTAGTTTATTTGATTATGCAACAGCGTAAAAAAAAAAGGAGAATTTGATTGGAGTTCAAAATTTTACTTATATTTTTTTTCACTTCTTAATAAAGTTAACTTTTCTTTACTTAAAAAGAAAATCTGTAAAAAATCCTTTAAATTAAGTGTGTAATGTGGTTAGGTAGTGAAAATGGATATTTTGAGGATTTTTCTTTCAAAACTCTTTCATAATTATACTTTCTCCGTTCTTTCAATCCCATTCAGATTGAGTGACACAAAATTAAGGAAGAAAGTGTACCCCAAAAGATGAATATTATATTGATAAACAGACATGAAAAAGTTTGATTGAAGGAAGAAGGTTAAAAGTGATCCACATGCAAATGAAGTTACATATATTATTATGTGTTATATTAATATAATTAATTTTAGGGGACCATTTACCCTAAAAGAAATGATGCAAGCATTTTGCCAACTTCCTAAATAAAAAAGATGCCAACAAACATAACGGAGAAGTATATCAAATTGGTTACTTGAATTTGTAGCCCCATTATGTGGATGAAAAAAAAAAAAGTTTGTGATTATATTTTGACTTGTAGTATTATTGATTTAATCCAATAAACTTGCATCCTATATTTTATATTTATCTAAAAGGAAGAATATTTTCACAAATTACAAACAACTCGTTTTAATGTATACCAACTTTTAGAAACGAAAGTATTAATACGATAAAGTAAAAAAATGAGAGGAAAATTGATAATAGGAAGGAAAAAGGTGGGCATATATGGTGGCTCCAGAACGATGCACCACGAATGGCCAAACAGCAAATGGGCAATTCAGATCAGGAAACAAATGGGACCAATTCTGGTTTGCAGTCCACTTCAATTTCATTTCCGCATCAGCTTCATTTCAGTTGGTTGTTGGCTTTTTCTTTTTACCCAACTTGCTGCTTTTATGTCACTTACCCTTCGTTATTCAATTTTTAACTTTTTATTAACCTTGATAATATATAATGAATTCTCTTTTACTATTGCTACTAATAATAATAATAATTTCATTACTTTTTTTATATGTAGTAAAACATAAGTAATGAAGAAGCAAGTGATGATAGAGTTACTCGGACAAGAAAACATAGAGTTCCTAAAATGTGTACTTTCTACGTGATGAGTAGTCAATTGATAGTAGGTGATCTTGGCCTTTCTTCTCTGAAAAACTTTTACACTAATCATTTTACTAATTCAGATAGACTTCTAAATTCAGTGTACGGACCTCTGAGCAATGTGCAAAATAGACGATAGCATAAGACACCGAGAAGAAAATGACTTCAAAAAAATTCATCAAGTAGTATATAATAGATTCACTGCTAAGAAGAGCAACCGAAAATGAAGAGTCGCTTTAATAACAGTTAAAAAAAAGAAAGAAGAGGAACGGCTCGATAAGGCATAGGCGATAGCCCCCCAGTGTTGGACAAAAAAAACATAATTAGCGCCGCGTATTTTCAAGCTTCCCACTCTTTCGAGGTCCTCCGATCCTCCCCTCTTTTCACACTGATTCTCCTACTTAAACACAGTTACATTACACAGTACTTAGTCTCATGAATAACAAATACAGTGCCATAAGTAGTAATAGTATGTAGCTGATATATACTGTGTGCGTTCAGAGTTAGTTTTGTTAAAAAATCCAATCTCCATCATCATTCATCATTAACATAGAGCTCATGTACGACGACGCATTGAAATATAAGCTGTCCCAGTTGAAAATAATAAGAAGTACGCCAAACATTGTCTCAACGTGTGTGTAACATGTCCGTCAATCTTTGTTGCGTTCATCAAGTGTTACTGTTGATCCGCTCCTATATTTTTTCTATAAGTAAGGTATCTACTTTCCTCGATAGGGCATGGTTTGATTAATCCATTTAATAACCTTTTTTGTTTCACATATTTAAGCAAGTAATATAACACAACAGAATTGAGATGTGCATTGTTTTTTTTTTGTGGCAGTTTTCATGCGTGGAAAAGGCTTCGGAAAATGTTGAATATAAGATCCGATACATTATGAAAATATCGGTATATATTTTCATCATAAAATATATAAAATAGAAAATTAAACCTAATATAAGCATTCATCAATTATAAAGCAACAAGTAAGAACACGAATTCAACCCCAAAACTTAATTCTTACGAAAAATGAATGAGGAATGCAAAGATCATCTTAGCTTTTGGGTTGAAATAATATTTAGTAATGATAAACAAAAAAACAGACGGAACATGAATTCTGGCATTCTCAAAAAGCCTACCCCAACAATAGATTTTACATAATAATAATAATGTATACCAATGAATTGCGACAAAAAAACTTATTAATACTTAATCATTAAGAAACAAGTATAGTATATGAACCAACTGTTAATATATAAGTAGGACAGTATATGAAATGCGCCCACGCTCAGCACCCTGATTTGTCCTTTAATCGACGGAAATAGCTACAATCACTAAACTCTTACAAGCAAACCAATTAGGTTCAGGAATCAAGCATATATATGACAGTTAACGATTAATTACTGATTATTAATTGGTTATTGAAATATGATAAGATTGAGAATAACATAACATAACACATGCATGCATGATATGTAGTAGAAATAATAATGTGGGTGATGATTTGATATGATTTGATTGATAAGGGGGTATTAGCCAAACATGCCCTCGGTGCACTTGCCAGTTACTGGTAATGAGAGCCAGACACAAAACAGAGAAGCATGATTTTTTGAATTATGACTCACATGATGAGAGGTTCGGCTACCTAATACTTACTACTTGTTAACTTCTCTCTCTCTCTCCTCTCTCTCTTTTTCTTTTCATCATACTCTATCTCTTGATATTATCTTTAATTTATTTTGTTTTTGATAACTTTTCATTTCAATGAAAATTGATAATGAGTGTACATATTTTGTTTTAATTTTTATTATGCATTCAAACCATGGAATGAAGAAAAATGAGGCCCGCTAGATAGCCCAAGATTACAAAGATTACATTGTCCAAAATTATATAATGCAAGTAATTGTTACTTAGCTAAACAAAAAAAAAAAATGACGACATAGTTGCAAATAATAAAGAACGATGAAGGACTTACAAATTTTCAGATTCATGATCCCTTTGTTTAGAGCATGCACAATGGAGTCCTCTTCTCACCTCCTTTACTCAATACTCATGGAAGAGGATTCCATTGTTGTGGGAGTTAAAAGAATCCTCATGTGCGTTTGACTTTGGCTTGTTTTGGCGCGCTTTGCCGGGTTAGCTTTGTCTGTGCAAATGACCTTGTTCTAACTAAGTTGGCTGGTACTAACGTGGGGTTGGTGTATGTGTCCAATTAAGCTTCATATTCGTTTGGGCAAAGCACCTGATACTGGAAAATTTTCGTCTAATCATCTATTGGGTAAGTTAAATTAAAACTATCGTCTAAGAATTGTTGATTCATTAGGTTTTTCATGGAATAAATTATGCATTAGTTGCTCAAGGTAAATTTGATTATATAGTGTCGTACATGTTCCAAACAATCTCAAGTCAAATTGAAACTTCTATATTACTTGCTATACTGAATCAAATGGTTTTTGCTCACAGCATTTTATGTTACGTAGTACTTTTGTGCTTTTCACTACTTTGCATACTAATCAGTATATATAGAAACATACACCATAACTAGTTCATAAATATGCTTTAGATATTCGAAAAGGTGTATGACATGAATCATAGTAGATATCAATGTTAACTGATGAGGAATTCGAAAGTTATTAATATTCTAAGATTTTATAGATAAAACTAAGCTATGTTAGTTTCTTATATACTGATGTAATTGTATGGAAAACAGATACACAATGCAACAATACAAGTTCACGTATCATTGTTTATATATAGCCTGTTATTTTGGGATGTTGTAGTAGTCCCAAACTACCTGAACAATGTGATTCCGATCTCGCTATTGTTTTTTAAGAAAGACTTGTTTTAACTGATTAACAAACCTAAGCAATATAAATCTGAAGACTCAATCACAATATGGACTTTTTTGTTATAGCTTGAATATTCATTCGCTCATAAGAACTTTTTACTTTGAATGTAACAACAAAATATCACTTTTGTTTTCTTAATGTACACTTTGTAGCCAGTAAGATGACTCTTGTTTAGTTCCCTAGTTTAATAGCCACCAATGACATTAAAAATGATTACTTAATGCAAACAATGATTAAATGGCTAGCATATTTAATTGCTTTGATCCCAAATGATGACTATTCATTTTGTGTTTAGTAATTACTTAATTAATTTCACTTGCCTGTATGTCTAGTTTCGGTTCCATATATGACATTAAGCATGATGAATTAGTCTGAAATCTTAAATTACTAATTGCTCTTGAGTCTTTTATCTCATAAAAATCTTGACATTATTAAAAGAACTTTGTCAAATTCAAACTTACTATGAAGGCTTCGCATGCAATAGCTTGTGATTAGAGCGGTCAGGTTATTGATTAGAATTTATTAGAAAGCTTGGTTGAGGAATGGAATTGAAAATTGACTGAAAACTAAACTATTAAAACGAATAATCGAAAATCAAACTGTCGACTTAACTGACTGAACTCAACTAACTAAACCCAAACTTGAAATGAACGTACAGTTGAAGCTAAACAAAAGTAAAAAACTGAACTGCAACTGAATTAACAAACTGAAAACTAAAAATTAATTGCTTAAAGACGGAAAACGGTACAAATAATTATGATATGTCAAGCTAAACTTAATTTAATCGAATTAGAATTTCATCCTGAACATAAACTTAAGTCCAATAACCAAAAAATATTCTTTAAATACTAGCCCAATTTTAATAATAAATAAAATAATAATAATGAAAATAAATAATAATAATAATAATAATAATAATAATAATTAATAATAATAAGTAATAATTAATAATAATAATAAAATAATAATTAATATAGATGAATTAATAATTAATTAATAATAATAATAATATAATAATGCATCAAGCCAATGATACATTTACTGTAAGTTTTAATTACTTAATTTTGAGGAGCTATGAATATTAATGCTAAAAAATTTAGAAGACAAAGTTAATGGTCATTATGCCTAATTTAATTTAACATTCTTCTTAATAATATTCATATTATTAATTAAATAAATAATTTATAACAATATTAAATTAATTATATTTAATAATTAACTAATGAACCAACAATCTAGAGGGCTGATAAAAAAGTCCGGCCCGCAAAGCCTGGCGTCGAAAATTTTCGCCTTTGGGTCAACCGACTTTTGGCCCAAAAATCGTACCGAGCCGGCCCGACCGAAATTTCATTTTTGGTCCGTGCATCGGCGATTAAATTTTAGCATTGGTTAAAATTATTCACCCGAAAAAAGCCAACTAGCCCGCACTTATTTTTTCCGAGCTTTGGCACAAACTTTAAGGCCCGAGCCCGTATTATGGGCCTCTATACTTAAGGCAAGTCCGGCCCGAACTCTGATCCGACCATGATCACCTATACAAACAAGGCCATATGCAAGCCAAATATTAAGCCACCATTTTAACTCATTGACTTTTGTGAAATAAACAAATTTGTATTTTATAACTCTTCTTCACCCCAATCATTTAGAAATCTTTCCATGTGGGAATGAACTTCACACTTCTCCTCTTTCCTTTCCATTTATTTTATTAAAGTTCCATTTATTTCTACCCTTTTCTATTATTGGTGATTATTTGAGTTGGTATCGCTTATTTGGTATTAAACATTAATATAGTTATCTAAATTTTTAAACAAATTTGAAATTGAAAACTTAATTATAACGTAACTTGCTCTGATTCAATCATATGTTTTGGTTTCTTCAATTCTTATAAATGATCTTTCCAAGTGATTTAGTTTGCTTTTTAAATTAGCTTGTAACAACATTTTGTTTGGTCTAATATTTAACTTATATCAACTAACTACACTAAATTAATATTGAATACGTGCATTATTATATACAATAAATTGGGTCCAATCATATTTGATATGTGAGTCATCAGTTGGGGATTAGCGAACTGCATTGAAAAATTGTTATATAAACATTGATATGATAATAATCATCCGAATGATTGGAAAATAATGAGTCGAATTATAATTTTTTCGACTAACAATTAAACAGGAATTGGCTAAATGGAACAACCTAACCCTAAATCGATAAACTTGTATTGATAGACTAATATGTATTTTTGCTGTTCAACTGGAAATAATTTGAAGATACGAACATGAAAATAAAGTATCAAAATGTCTAAAACTGCTATTTGTCTTCAAGACTAACTAAATTGAAATTGAATGACCAGATAGAGTTCAAACTGAAATAAATGTGATTTGGAAGAAGTAACAAATTAAGTTCAACCTAAATAAAATGGAAGAATGAACTATGAACTTTTACTGAAATTTTAAAAAACTGGACTAAACTGAACGAAATATTTTCTTAATGAACTTGAACTGTGTACACATTGAACTGAATATCAGCTGGACTGAACTTTTATGGTTTAGACTAGAAACGGACTGAACTAACTGATGATATAGCTCTACGGGTGATATAGCGGATGAACATATAAGAATGACATTTCTGTATATCAGACATTGTTGTATATCATTATGAAGATTTCATTATACTTCCTCCAATATTCGTTTTAATTTACAGAATACGGCATATTTAGAAATATATATTAATGGCAACAAACTCAAGACTTTCTTAAAAAATTAATTGTTGAATAATAAATCACTTATATTTCCTCATTTTTATGTTTAGTTTTTCATAACATCCACCTAACAAATTCCTAATGTGTTTGATTTTTTTACGATTAGTCATTAACCACCCCTCGCCTTTTGTAATACTAGGTTTTATGTCACTCGTATGCGGGCTAGAACATAGTAACTTTTTGTGTATCATATAAGATGATTATAATTGTGTATGTATTCATATTTACAATGGTTTAGGTTATACCTAGTGGAGGTTGAGCGAGGCGAGATTATCATGATTAGTAGTTAGTCTTAATATTGTTTATTACTTTGTAAGTAAATATGCATTGAAATCAAAAATATTTATTATTTATTTTCATAAGTAGTCACAAAATTAATGCAGAATTTTGCATTTTATTAAATAAGAAGCAGGGGAAGGTAGTTTAGCTATCAATTTCATATATTTTTAAAAATCATTTAAGGTGTATAATGTCTTTTAAAGGGGACACCAGTGCGTTCCTCCCTGGCTGCCCTTATATAATTATAGATTTCAAAGAAATTTCTGCCTTTTTACCAAAAATTTCAATACTTAAAATCATCCCAGACTCTTCATTCTCATCTTTCCTCTATCAATAACCCTAAACCTAATTTCACTCCTATCTTCTGCACTCATCTCTCCATCCTCAGATTCGTTGCCTCTTCATATTTCTTTTCCATCTCAATCTGTAATCGTCATCTCTCTCTTCATCTATTTCTAGAATCGCGGATACTGATTTCATTCTTTTTCTAAAGAAACCCTAAATGATCTAGATCTTGAACCAGCTTTTTTGCGCAGATGATTGTAAGGACTCAGTTAAGTAGTTCTTTTTCCTTGTATCTAATTTGAAGCATAGAAAAGCGTAACGTCTACCCTTGGAATGTTTGTCAGCGAATCTGAGGAACAATAGAATGAAAGGATTCAACATGTTCCTTAGATCTTGGGGTGAAAATCTAGTAAATTGAACATAGCGACGGATTTATTATTGTTAAATACTAAGAATTTGGGAGAACACAAGTGGAAGATTAAGAAGCTTATACGAGTACGAATATTGCGAGGTGTTGACAAAGTCAAGATTCCGCGTTACTGAAGAATCAGAAGGAGACGAGTGATTGTTGATATATTCAGTTGAAGTCATGTCTGTAGTGATTTGGTGGAAGGAAAGAAAAGGCTCAACATTTTTACATTTGCTTGTAAAAGTCGTTTTGCTGAGCATTTGATATTTGTTTGACAATTTTAGTGGAGAGTTTATTGAGACTAATGGATGGAAGTTTCGAAATCTATCAAAAGTTGTTGCTGAATTTTCTGATGAAAGTTGTAGGGTTAAATTGGTGGTTAAATTAAATTTGTTAGACTTTCATTTTATGATATTAATGCTTCAAATAGACTATTGAACAGTTGTGTTGATGAATTTGTTGGGTTTGATAACAAGTTCTTAATAGTTTGCCATAAACTTGTTGTCATTGTTGGCTGAAGTTTCTTTTGTGTGCTTATTAAGGCTAATTATTCACTTAGTTTGAGCAAATTGTTGGTTTTTGCATCTGTGGCTTTGAAAACTGTGTTTGGCGATGGTGTTGTAAGCAGAATTTGTGCTTGAACTATTGCTTTATTAAGGTTAATATTTTGACTTTATTTTGGTGTGGTAATAGGCTTGATGGATGTGTTATTGAATAAGTTTATACTACAAATTGATACCTAAATTCTATAGTATTTAGTTTCTTAGATCCCGGTTTGTTATTTGGATGCAGGTTTTTTTTTGGGGGGGAGGGTCATAAGATGGATGCTGTACATAAATCAAATAACTACATGTTTGTTACCTGCAATGGACCATTGGAAAAGGTTCGGTGTACTATCCTGAGCTCTTTTTTTTGTTAATGAGCGATGAATTTTATTTAAGCTTCAAACTACCTACCAACAACAACCCTAAAAGGCTACAACCAGAAACTACAAACAGAGATTAAGAAAATAATCTTCAATCCAAACCTATCTCCTAAGCCTAAACGACTACAGAAATCACATTTATCTATGCTGAGTACATTCTAATTTCATTACAAACAGATCCTCTCT
>SNQN01000815.1:93128-120781 GCA_008642245.1 Bassia scoparia | reverse complement strand
TCATAAATATGATAATTTTCTACTACATTAATCTTGCATCGCGCGCGCATATACTTCATGTTCAATTCTTTCGTAAATGTTGAGCCGTTTCCGCTTGGATCGCTACAAATTTCCTCTGCTGTTTCAGGTGAGAGGATGGTGGAGGTCTCCCTTTATGCCTTCTAGACAAGTCTTCTTGCTTGACCTCGGTTCTTGCACTTCACGTTCTCTTTATTTTTTCTCGGGACGCTCTACACCTGAGAAGAGAATAATCCGCATGTTAATCTCCCTCGATCTTAAGTAAGCTAACGGGGTGAGGAAAGTAATAAGTCATGCTAAGCTATTTAGAGAGAAGTTAGAGAGATAAAGTCAACTTGCTTATATGAATAATGCTCTCAAGTATGTGAAAAGTTGTGGAAAATGATGCCTCTCAAGGTATTTATTAGGCTTTTCCTTACCCCTTGGCAGCTCGATGTGTTGACACTTGTCATCTCCCTGCCACGTACCTGTTTGTTTAACTTTCGTTACGGTAGACCGGCCGGTTCCGGACGTTATTTCAAGATCGTCGACCTTTCGGCTTTTGACACGGTCACGAGCATTATTGCCAATTGACTCTGTCACCACGCAAACACCACACGTGGCTTTCACTGCCACATCATTGCCCCCAAACGGCTCCCAATACGCTCTGTATTAGGAGCGTCTCTGTGTGTGTTATAATCTCATGTCATCGATATTTTTTGTGTGCCCTCGGTGTGCGCTACCCCCTCTTCCTTTACATCTATAGTCTCACATCTACCATCTTTGTGTTATGCTGTAAATCGCAGGTATACATAATCCACTGCTAGATTTATTAGCAATTTCACTAACCGTAATGTCACTGTCCTCAATTCTTTCGTGCACCACCTGGAAAGTAACAAAGCTCGTGTGCAATTCCCAAGCGTCTGCGAGCAGCAGTGCCATGTTTGAGGATATTTTCTCATCGTCTGCTGCGATTTTGAACCATGACTCCTATCAATGAGTACTTTCATATTACAAGCGCCCACTGCCCTGACCGCCTGCTATGACAATTGTTGCAATCATGCTGCGTGAGTTATCTTAACTATAAGTACCCTTTCCACTGTTCGAGCTGAACTTTGAGCATTCAGGCCTAATGGGAACATAAGCATAGAATACCATTAGATCATAAGCATACCATCAATACCATCTGATTCCATTGACCTATAGGAATCAGGCCCAAACTCTGGCTTTCTTGTGTTCGCTTAAGATAGCCAAGTATGAATTCCGTATATATTGCTATCAGTCGGAAACGACAAGATTGCACAGTCGCTCAGGCAGGTCAAAGCCCGCCTACTTGTGTAGCGCATACACATTGGGTGTGGATGGGATCCTCAAAACCCCATAGGGAGAGAGAGAAAAAGTTGAGTGAAGAAATTTTTCTGAATTACTCTCTCCCCTCTAGAACTCCTTCAGCTCTCTCTCTCTTCTTCGACTAAAAGAAGCTCCTCGGTTCGGCATTAGTGTTCGTTGCTTCGAAGTTTTCAGATCCTTCTTCGACTTTTTCCTTCGTCTTCAATCTTCGCTTCGTCAACTCAAGTATAGTTTTCTTTAAATTTGATTTTCCTCATTGTTTTTACAGAAGAATAAAACATAGCTTCTCTTCGTCATCGAGCCCTATTAAGTCGAGACTTGTTGGGGCTTCGGGAGCCCAGGCAAACATTCTCCAGATCTTTGAGACCCAGACATCGTGGTGCGCCTAGCATGTGTGATGTCGAGATCCTTCAGCGTCGTGCATACATACTCCTAATACATACACATCTCTGATTATATGTACTCCTTGCAGATTTCATATGCCAGGTAAAAAACTGCTTGGTCCTCAGTAGAAGAATACAGACCTGCGAAGGTTCCTCGGCAGGCCATTGAGTCTGCTGACACGATCAACACATGTGATCTTTATACGACCAGAACCACTTAGGCTTTGTAGATGTCGCATTTATTTTGTGGGTGACTGCGATATACAGGTACCTCTAATCACATGTGGAAATCGTAGTCCAACATCTGCTCCTGCGAAGAGTATCCTATTTCGGACATCTAATTCCTATCTCAATCCTCAAATGATGCAGATGGACAAAGCAGGGCTGAGCGACGTCAGATGATTGCTATAGCGACATATGAGGACAGCGCTGATTTTGATAGCCATCATGGTGTTGGGGGCCATAAATCTAAATGTTGACAAGACCGCATGAATTATTGGGCTCAACCAATTGGAACGACCTCGATCTTTGCATTGCTAATAAGGGCGTTTAAAAGTACCCTTAGGTAATAGTGTAATTGTAATTGTAATTGGGGTACTCGGGCAGATCATGTCTCAACTGCTTTTGACGCCAGGGTAGTATGTGTTAGGCCCATTTTAGGCATAATTAAGCATGGGTGCATTAGTGTGGTTTCTTAAAACAAATACAAATTAACTGATGAGTATGTATGATCTGCACAACCTATTTCTATGAGACTTCATTCTCAGGAAGATTCTACTTAAATTTAAATAATTTGACTTCCGGCTCTTCCTTTTTCGTTTCTTCCGCTATTCGACAGCATTATCATGCAGATATGCGATACCTATCACATGCTATCAATGACATACTGGTGTGCTAGTTCTGTTCTTAAGCGGGATAGATATACTTGACATTGGCAGTAATTAAAGTTTAACGACAAACACCAACGTGATCTTTATGGGGTAATCTCTAAATAAAAAAATGAAAACAAAATGCATCAAAATCACTTTTTCATTCGTGATTCTCTATCGTATCCACCTCTTAGGTGTTACGCGAATGGCGAGGTACACTCCACTTCTACTCGATATTATAAATCGTAGAATGGTTTTAATGAGAGGCCTCCAAAACTTAATGGAGTTTCATTTAATTCAAAAAATACAATAAAAAAAGAGCAATGTCATCAATGGAACCTATATAATGTATCATCCTACTCTCGTTGTGTTCTAGATCTTCAGCCCGCTATTGGCAACCTCCGTAATAACTCTCTATAAAATCTTAATAGATGGTCTCGCAGTAAATTCATTGGGTATGTAAAGCTACTATAAATTAATTAGACATCCATAAGTATACGGATTATTAAATCTCATGAGTTAAGTGTGATCTAACTCCATGCGAGGTTTCTCTTCATACATGGACATACCTATGCATACCAAATGACAACCTATACAATTAAGCCATCAACAACGCTTACTGTGGTACAACAGTACTTCTTTTGCCTTATCTCTGATATTGTTGTTTACACCTTTCTATTATGGAGTCGATGTTTTGGAATTAAGATGCTAAAGAAAATGATAGGGAAAAGTCACATATAATTCTATCTTGGTGTAACAGTCTCGACTAGTGTTTTGTGGCACACAGAAGAGCGAATTTGAAGTATATTTTGCATTACATACATTTTTATTTTATGATAACATTTATTAGGGAAGTAGGAACCGATTGTTGTAATATCTCTATTGTAAATTGAACCTCATGAAAGATGATGTTATATACGAAGTATATTAATTACCTAGGTAGCACCRAAACGGATACGAGTACGAACACGGGTACGGGAAAACGTCAACTTAAAAATAGCGGACACGTGGACACGGGAATAGTAACATAATAAATATATCAAATTGAAGATAATTTTACAAACTTGCATTTAATATAGGTAAATCAACACTTTAACAATATCACTCTCATATAAAATTGAAATAAGTTAGATGTATGCGATAAAAATGTTTAGATTTAAGTGAAACAAAATCAAATAAATTAAAAAAAACCAATCAAATAAGTGAAATAAATCGATGAATTAGTATGAGCGACGTAAATGACAAGAGAGAAGAGTAGTTCTTGGAGCACCTAAATGAGGAGAGAGAACAAGAATTCTATTGGTTTGGGTTAATTTAGTGAGTTTTGTAAGAGAAAATGATATAATGAAGACTAGGGTTTTAGATTAGAATAAGAGAAGACAAGTTTTGTTCTCGAAAATGTGTCCGACACGTGTCCATCACGTTTCCTATACGTGTCCGTGTGTCCAAAAATATAATAAAAAAATTGGATACGTCCTTTTGTGTGTCGCACACAGATTTATGTGTGTCCGATGAGTGTCCGTTTCCGACACGTGTCCGACACGAGACACGCTACCTTGGCGAAGTGTCCGTGCTTCCTAGTTAATTACCTTGAAATTTAAGTTTGACGTGTTAATTACTTTCATGCATGAATTTTCACTTTGATGATTGATCAAGATAATGTTAGTTCCCGTCAAAAAAAACAAAAAAAAAAGATAATGTTAGTTGAGAAGAAATAACATACTCTTGCCATCCCGTCATTTATGCTACATACTATTTAATGTGCGTGGCCTCTTAAAACCAACTTTGTTAGTAAATAATTAAAATTGTGCTTGGTAAAAAAATATTTAGAAAGTTGATAAATTGATAATATATGTCCTGTCTCTTATACACATCTAGATGTGTATAAGAGACAGGTTTAATGCAAAATAAGGCAACATGTTAGTACAGTACTGGTGACTGGAACATGGGAGCATGCAGTCCAAACATGTGATCACCCGCTAAGTCTGCTGCCTAAGTACGCATCATTCTAATTTTTAATCTTTTCTTCACTTATCTTTTATTTCTTCATTTTTAGCCATTGCTTATTTTATTTTATTTTTTTTTAATATTTTCCCCCCCTTTAATTCAACAATTAATTTTTTAAATGGTAGGATAATATATGTGTGCAATTTGTAGTTGAACATGCAATATGACATTTCGCCAACTACTCCTACACTTTCCTTCTTCTTACCACTGMATGAAGGACTTTAATTCAATTATATAGCTGGAGTTTAATTACTAATAAACCCCATTCTTGTAAATTTAAATTAGAAAACAAACAATGTTAATTATTGCAAATCTTAATGCATGGTTGACCAAATTATATATAGTACGTACATCTTTCAATTCCAAGATTATATTCTTTGAGATCAATTCAAGTCAATTTGATATTTAGAAAAATAATGTAATGAAATTGTTTAATTTGTACATGGTTGATAATTGATATATATAGTTATTCAATTATTATTTATAAGGAAATTGAAGGACGAAAGCTAAGGTACACGTATGACTTTTAACATTGTGTGACCACAAATTCGTAATGATTCTTGAGAATGCGATGAGAGGCAATAATAATAAGCCAAGACATCCAAAAGAAGCAACTCAATTGATTCAATAATTGATCCATTAGAGGCTTACAACATACATTCGTTCGATCATCCTTAAGGATTTAGTTCGCATGGAAGGGCTCACAAATTCACAATAGTACATATAACTTTSAATGACGAGTCATAATCGAAATTCTAAAATACATCCATTCTTCTCAAAAGTTATCTTCTTTTTTTCCACATTTTCATTTAGTTGAATTACAACTATATATKGAGCCTTAAAAAAGACRTTTCGGATATTATTAAACGTATAAATGTGCTGCCCATATCACTACACTTTATTCTCGAGGGGCAAGAGAAGGTTAATTAGTGAATGGAGATAAAGTCTTAGCTAGCTAATTAAGAAGCAAAGCAATTAACAACATGGCCTAGCATTGGAGAAACATGAAGTTCAAACACAACATAGTTTACACATARTAACAAAACTAGTATGTCTAGTATGTAGTTATAGAAAAACGTCAAGAACTGAAATTAATAAAGTGAATTAGTGGCCTATGGATCAGTGATGATGCCTAGGATCTCGTAAAGACTACATTATTATTATTATTATTAATATAATTATTATTATACAAATAATAATCCCTGATTAATTAACTAATAATCAACTGTCCGTGCAGAGTGGAATAATATTCCTCCCTCACACCATCTCATGCATTTTGGCAAAACTTAATCAAACTTCATTCAACTGTTCTTTATTAATTTAATTAATTTGATTCTTTTCATTTTGTACTACTTACTACACTATATATTATGAGTTCCTATTTTATTAGTCTAAATTGTTGATTTTATTCCATAATCTTGATCTACCTCGAAGCGCGTGCCGATTAAGTTAGACAGGCAGTGGTGAGGTTAATTAATCATGCTAACAGTACAACTGGGCGGGGCAGATGTTAAAAGGCTGCACTGCTGCTGCTGTATGTATATAGTACAAGTAGATATATAGAGTGACGTTAATCATATACTTATATGGAAAATGTGTTGCGATCGTAACATTCTCTGCAATAAGGATAATAAACTCAGCCAAAAGAAATTGATCATCAAACGGTGATTATTGGTCACTTGCGCTGCTTAACTCACCTATTACTACTTTAATCCTTTCTTTCTACTGCCCAAATTATTGGGTCTCTTTTCCAATGCCTCTTTTCTCATTTTTGTTCACCGACCATCTTTTTTTTTATATCACTCGTTCATGTTTAAAAGTTAGGGTGATTATGCTTCGTGTTCGAACCGACACCAAAGGCTTTGCATAGATTCGTCTCATGTTCTTTATTTAAGTTTTTTCTGAGACAGAAGCTTTACATAGTGTTGACAGTTATAAGATCTCAAGATTAACTGATCTTCGACTCTTGTTTTCTACAATTTTCTCTACATTTTCTTGGAATCTTATCATTCTACATTTGTTTTTATCTTCTTAATTTATACTCATTTTTAATGTAATAGTAATGTATAATCTTATATGTAATAAGAGATATTTATCATTTGTTTTTTTTAAAAAAGAAAATCAATGGATTATAATAGACTAATATGTACGTATGAAGATATTTTCGGAAGGAGGTAATAGATGTTTATTGTGGCAGTTCAATCATGAACTAATTTATTAGCCCTTTTGTTTTCATTTTATTTGCTAGATAGGAGGCTAGCTATATCATACCTAACTGGCTACCTTAGGATTCGATCACTTCATAAACGAAGTACTACATTCTTAGTAAGATTATCTGCATACATAAACATGTTTTAGTTAACTATATTATTTCCTATTATATATCATTTTATAATCTAATGCTAACTATATATTTAAAAGTGAAATTATAAGAGAGTTATTATTATTTTAAATTTAGTAATATGTGCTAATAACTTGGAAAAAATACAAGTGCTATATATTGCAAGTACATAAACACAATAATTCCGATTGTAAACTTATCTTTAGGTATACTATTATATAAATATGTGTTATAGAGTTCATATATATATTGTAAATTCCATATAAGAAAGGAAAAGATTAAGAAAAAATAAATTAAAGGGTCCAAAATTTAGAAACTTGTGGTGAGGGTAAAGCTGTCGTGATTAAATAAATGGGAAAATGAATTAATGTTAGCTTGTGTAGTCCTTGCTTATCTTTCTACCAAAAAATAAGGTACAAAAACTATTGATGATTATAAGGAGAGTTTATGTGTCTTTTCATGCACTCTAATTAACTTAAATCCCTTGAAAGAGAATTGCTAACCTCAGCTTTATTTTGCTTCTTTTTTCGCACTCTTACTTCACTATCAATGTCCACAAATTAGACATATCATATGGTCTTTATCTTTATTCGATAATTAAACCATGATTTCATATGGTTTTATTCCATCTCTTTTTTCAATTTCCCTCTTTTGTGTAAGTTATACTTATTACTCCGTAGTATTCTATCTAATCACGAAACTGATATTTTTCATCATTTATGAAAATTATATCTTTAAATTCATCAATATGTAAGATTATAAATAAACTTTATGTGAATTTGTTTTTTCAAATCATACACATTAATAATATCCAGATCCCGTAAAATATATTTCAAAATTCTTTAAAGCAAATATTGTTGTAGCCTCTTAAATCAACAATGCAATTTTTTTTATAGAGTTGGTATTAGTTGATGTGGCTTCCCTTCTATGCTATGATATTAATTTCTCGAATTCTTATGATTATATTTCATTTGATACTTAAGTAAATAGTAAAAGAGTATGTATTAAGTACAAGAGGGCGGGAAAAGTGTATTTCTTTGTATAGTATTATTTTTTCAGATTTTTAGCAAGACCTCTGGCCTATCACAGAGAGGCAAATGTCCTTCGACTATAAATCATGTTTCCTCCATTTCGTTTGGATCGTGACAAGTGTACGCCCCGATGGCTCTAGGTCATCAATCTTTACTCACATTTGTAGGACAAAGATTATGCCAGGTGTCTAGTGCTTATTTGGCACATACGATGTGTACTCCATATATAATTAGGCAAAAACTACAACTGAAATAACCGTGCTAAAATAAGGAGAACTAAATATAATTGAATTTTCGTATGTCGTTGGACTTAAAAAATTCAATGTTTTATTATACAAATTATAAATATACACATGAAAGGAAAATTAATCTATGAACTATCATATATATCAGCTATCATGCATATATGGATATTTAGAATACTCTATAAATACTGAAATTTTTATATAGATAATCAAAGGTGTATAGACAAATGTAATTACGTTAAATTGCATGCTACTATTACTATCAATATAAGTGAGAAGAAAACAAATAATAATGTCCTAATCAAGTACAAAAGTACGATGAAATATTAAAGTTAAAATCCAATTCATTTTTTAAATGTCAAGATAATTGAACGGTTAAATATAATCATAATCTTAATATATCATTATCTTTATAAAATTTTGTTGGCCAAAATAATGAAACAAGTCATTTTTAATTTTACACTAAATTCATAAGAAACACTAACTTGCAATATAAATAACAAGCACATGATATCCCTTCAATGCCTTTTACTAGGCCCCTTTCTCTCATCTCATTCCATCACTCCCTYTAAGTCAMCATAACGGAATGCAGTTTGTTATCATTCTTATTAATATGTTTTTTTTTTTATCTTTTCTTAGTTCTTACTCTTTTTATTTCACTAGAATTAAAATGGTTGCCGACGACATTATAATTGTTTTTATATACACGGACTTTTTTAATTGTGAACGCAATATAATTTATGTTATGGCGTTAAAATTTACAAGTCATTTAAAGAATTGATCGGTTAGGTAATGTAACACGTTATAWTATATCATGTACGTATTGGTGGAATTTCTAACATTTTTATTTGTATAACTATATTGTTGTAGGGTTAGTTTATAATTTATAGGCATCACAAGCGTGCTTTGTTGGCAAGTCAATTACCTAGCACCGTGTAATTAGGGAGGTCGAAATGATTAATTAGTTATTCAAGTTGTTTATTAATTTAATCAAGATTACTTTTTTTATTATTAGGTTAAGACGAGTGATCATGTGACGCATAGTGGAAGCACACTATTACTTTTGTTAATTGAAAGTTTACGAATATACAGCTTACCACACAACCTCAAAACTTTATTTACTCATAAAAAAAGAAATGATCAAATCTTAGCTTGTCAACATGTAGTTTAAAAAAAATATGACAAAAGACGAATAATGATTTGACTTGTCAACGGTCATGCACGTCCAATTTGAATTCCAAATTGATTAGCTAAATCAAGCATCGAATCCAAATGAACAAAATTGCAAATACATGGAATTGAAAATGTTTGTAGAATATGCCCAATTTGGTAAAAGAAAGAGATGATCATATAAGGCAAAAATGAAGCTACATTAACGACGATGATCGAGTGCAATAATGTGATCCCTCCTTTGATTTTGTTGTCTTTTTCAATGTTTTTTCTCTAGGGTTTTAATCCCTGACTTATATGTTGTTTTTGTAAAACAAATTGAAAAAAAAAATTAAAGAACTAAAGAAAAATGAAATTGGAAAAAATGTTTCTTTAAAAAAATTGAAGAAAAAAAAGCCTAGACAAATGCTAGCTACTATAACCAAACTCTTCTAAGATTTAAAAATTTAAAGTTTCTTAGTTTTACCCCTCTAGCTAGCTAGCATAATTAGCTCAATGTATGAACTAATTATATGAGTTGTCTAAAGTCCGGCCCGATATGTTGATGGATCAAATATTCATCACCATTAGTCGGGTCGAACATCATACTACTTGTGTTTGGATTGTGATGAATAAGTTGGTGTTGGTGTTGATATTGTTGTTGTTGCACATGTTGATGCCTCATGAGCTCCTTTTGTCTTCGGAGCTCCATCACTTTTCGGTGCGAATTCGAGTGYTTTGTCAACATGAAGGTCGGGCTTGCTGCGGGCCGGTACTCGGGTACCAACCGGCCCGACTTGTATCGGACACCGCATGCGTTGCACAGCGTCTTTGGGCCCATTGGCCCTGTGCGCCACTGCGGTGTCTTGTCGGTCGCACAATGCAAGCACTTCCTCACCTCGCCCCCTCCGGACATCGAGTCCACCATCTGCCCGGCCCCGCCCAACCCCAAACTCTTTTTCTTCAGCCCGGCGGGCTTCGTAGGCTTCACAGCCGGGGCATGTTGCTCGCTAGCTTCGGGGGCCAATACAAGGAGGCGGGAGGCCCAACTGCACGGGGCGGCCCGCGAGCGCTTGCTCCGGGCCTTACCGGGCACGGGCATCTCCCGACTGAACAAAGGGCTCGTGGGCTGCTGCTGGGCCCTAACGGGTTCGGTTGGGTAATAGCGGGTCTCAGAGCCCTCATCGGGCCGGGTCTTCAACGCCGACATGGGGGGAATGAGTTGGAATTTGTGCAAGTCTTCGCTGGAGAAGGATTCCTCCACGAAATTCGAGAGCCATTCCAGGCTTTCTAGCTCAGCTACGTCGTGATACTGATCAAATAATCAAACAAACATCATCAATAAAATAGTCAGAAGATATTGATGAAATTGATGAAAACAATAAAGCACAGTTCTAACATACAGTAGCACAGTATGATTGATTAACTGATCATCATAATAATTTAAGTAGAATTTTGGCTTCACATATTCAATTATTTGTTGGCGTTTTACTCCCCATTTCATGGAGTACATGGCCCACGGCCCCACCGTGCGATTACTTCGTTCATAATGCACCACATTCTCCTAACTCCCTTTGCCCCACCCTTTACTTACATTAGGACGTTATTCATCAACTTTAATGTTAAAGCTTACCATAATTCAAACTAAAACAGCTAAAATTTCAAACAAATAACGTAAATTCCTTGCTTGCTTAACATGTTTATCGTAAAAAAGAACGGAAAAAAATACGCGCTCTTTTCCATCTCACGTGAATAGTGACCACAGTTATGATTTACATGTGAGGAAGAAGAGGAGCACTGACATCATTTCCACCGTTTAAACAACCAAGTAAACTAAAATAAATAAGTTTTCGAAAATAAATAAATGTTTTTAGTGGTTTAATTACCACGTAGTATATTTTCTCACCGTGTCTTTTTTTCTAAGTTTAGTACTCCGTAAAACAAAATGACGTAAAGATAGAAGATTACAAATAAATAATTAAATAAATAAAAAAAAAAGGAGTCGTACCGGAACACAGAGTTCGCCGGAGAAGTGGGACCCAATATCGGCGGTGTGAGGAAAAATGGACTGATCATTGTTAAACAGAACGCACAGCACGAGGTAAAATGACGAGTTACAGCTTGTCAACGGGGGTGACGACGGTGAGGAATCGGAATTACAGTTGAATTATTTTATCATTGATAAAACATGATGAATTACCAGCAACTGAGGCATAGTTATTTTCGTGATGATGATGATGATTATTATAATTATTAAGAATATATTAATATTATTATTATCGAGAGAAACACCGTCGTCGTCGCAAAAAGTCGAGGAGCCTCGACGACAAAGGGATCAGACGAGAGTCTCCTTTCGGGGGTGAAACGCCCGTATTCTGGAGCTTCCATGGATTATATTAATTAGCTGTGTGCGTGTGTCAATGTATTGAATTTAGCTGTTTGACTGATAATGAGGGTTTGTTGTGGTTTGATGAGTCTTTGGTGTGAAAAATGAGGAGGAGAGAGAATGAGTGGAGGGAATTGAAGTGAGAGAAAAAGAGGGAGGGGGAAGAGAGAGAAGTAGTGGTGAGGAGAGAGTTATGGGGAGAGTGAGAGTGATAATGAAAGGAGAGAGAACTGGCGTTTGAAGGGGACTTCAACACAACTCCTCTATAATACCACCATTTCAACCCACATAATATATAATAACACTTTTCTTTTCTTTTTCTTTTTTTTAAGTGATTTTTTATTTAAGTAATTTAAGAGGTGAAATGAAAATTATGTTTAATTAAAGTGTAAGAGAGAAAAATTAAAATAAAAATTAAGCTTTGATGCCTTTTTTTAACGTTGCTTTTATGAGAGGAGGAGGGGTTCGTTGCTTCTTTTACCAGTTTTGTTCATTTTTTCAACTCTTTTTTAAATTAAAAAATATAAATAAATCGAACCACTTTTGAGATTTTTGACAGTTTTAATAAGGAGTGGACATATATTGTTTCTTTACAGCTAGGGGTTAACTTGAGTTTCAAGTAGGAATTGCTGCTCTTTTTTTGTTTTATTTTTTGTTTTTAAATACTTCTCGGTTGTTTTATACTCGCATCATAAACAATTTAAAAAGCAATAACGCCTTCACTGTCAAATGAACAGAGAAACAGTACCATTTACCCACAATTGTGCCAGCTCACACACAGAACCACAAATTGACCCATTTCCAGAAGCCCAATCCAATGTCCACTACAACTGCTACCCCCAGAAGCCCACATCTAGCCCTACACGCAAAAGCCACCTGAGCCAACATCAAAGCTCTCATACGCACACCGTCATTCACACATATAAGCCATCACTGCTCCTCCTTCAACCTCCTTCGTTTCTTTTTCATCAGAAAGTTCAGTGCTCTAATGGCTTTGCACGTCTTCTCTTCCTTTGTTTTCCCGTACAAAATTTTGTCTAGCCATCTCTCTTTTGCTCCTTTTTTCGGTTGGTATGGTACAGATTGGGAAGCTCAGAGCTCCCAAATCTGCTACACTTCTCTCTTTTGGTCTTTTTTTTGGCGTAAGAGCTGCTATCCAAGGTGAGATAAACTTGGAGCTGCGACCCTTCTGGATTTGTCGCGTTTTGGATTTGTGGAAGGCGGAGTCCGGAGATGAACTCCAAGGTGCTTTTCTTTTCTTTGTTTTTTTTGTTCGATTTTGGGTTTCATTCACATTAATTTTGTGCTTTTCCTCGTCGAAAACTTGCTACCACCTTATCTCTTTTTCTCTAGTTTTTGGTTTGAAGATGCTACTACTTCCGATCTTGTAGATCATTTGGGAAATCTTAGAGTGAGTTTTACTTTTCTGGTTTTGTATAAAGTTTTATTTTTCTGGGTTTTATTTGTTAGGATCGAATGAACATGGAAGAACGAATGAAAATGGGCTGGAAATCGAAGGTATTTTTTTTCCAGATTAAACTCTTTCTCAGCTTCACTTTCAATCTACTCTTTCTTTTAGTTTTCAATTTTTTTTTAAAATCGATTTTTGGACTGGTTTCTCGATTATCATAATTAAATTTGTTTTGTTTTGATTCAATTTTATCCGTTTTTGGTCATAATTGTGCGTTTATTTAGTTTGTTTAATTTAAATTGATTGGGATTAAATCATGATTGTGATTTAAATTTAAATCGTTCTTTAGTTATTTTTTAGCTTAATTGTCTTTTTGTTTTTGGGTTTGTTTTTAAATTTCTTCCTCAGATTTTTGGGGTTTTGTTGTTCGAAAATTTAGGGTTGTGCTTCTAATTTCTTGGTTTCTCATTTTTGTTAGGTGTTTCGAGTTTTTTAGGGATTGAATTAGGGTTTATATTTGTGTTAGGTTCCGCTATTAGGTGTAGTTCGTTCTGATCTATAAAAAATTCTCATTCATTCTGTTTGCCTAATTCTGGTTTTTGCCCTTAAAAAATTGACATACTTTTTGATTTCTAAGATGATTTTGGTGGTTTTTTTTGGCTAGAATTTGTTTCAGTTCATCATCAAGCTCCTTCTTGGGATTTTTTTTGGTCTAATTTTCGAAATCAGTCACTGCTATTCCTATTTTGTTTCATGGGTTTGTGTTAATTACTTCATTTTATCTGGATGAAGATTGAATAAAATATGTGAGTTTGTGTTCCTTTTCCGATTTCTGTAGGAATTTAATTATTTTTCTCATTTTTGTTGAATTGGCTTCAAATTTCTGTCGAAAGTTGAGAGTGATAGTCTTTATGCAAATCAATTAGAAATCCTGATTTAGTGATTGAAAACAGAGAATTGTGTTGGACTCAACTTGGATCCGAAGCAGGTGCACCTTATTTTCAGGTTTGTCTTATTTCTTCTTATTATATGAGAAGGCAAAAATTCATTGCGTTTCGTGTAATTCGTTATCACATTTCTGAAGTAAATATCATATATATAATGATATAAGTTTGCTTCTTTACACACAAAAAAAACATTTAGGATTATTAAAGTAAGTCTTTTTATGTTTTTACTGTATCTTGGTTTCTAATTGATTTTTTTTTGGAATGTTTGGTTGAAGTTTGATGGTTCATGGTTGGTTCTGATTGCTATTTTTGTTGGTTTAGGGTAAGGAAGCTGTCATATCCAGCGCGCTAGCATTTGTGCCTATGATTGGAGGTAATTCTAACGTTTGTCTTAGTTAACATGCATTATGAAGCTTGCATCTTTGATTCACAGTTACGAGTCGATTTTGGTAGTGTTTTGAAACAATGGGCTTGTTTGGTTTTTTCTGCCCTAAATGACATGAATGTTAGGGATTGTTCTTTTTAGCGATTATATTGGATTGCACTCGAGTTGAACAGGTCGGCATAATTTTAAAGTGATGACAATCATTAAGATAGTTGGGTGGACATAGATTGAATAAATCCTTGTTAATTGATATTATAAGTATTTTGAGTTGGTTTAAATTGAGCAGAATTTGTCGATGAATTTCTAAATAGCTTTGTGTGTTTTTTTAGTTGTGTGAGCGCTTTATATTTTGTTTTTCTAATTAGATTGCCGAAGAAGCTAAATTATGTTTATCGTCTGATTAATTGAATGCTTCTAGGTTGAAGCAGGAAGAGGTGCCACAAAAGATTTCTCTTTTCCAAGAAGAGGTGAATAATCTTAGCACTTTGCGCTTCCCATCCTCTGTTGATCTTTAGATTGGTACAAATCTTTAATAGCTTTTCTTTTTGTCTTACTATGTGTTGTTGAAAGATGTTAATTGATTTATCGATATTTCAGTGCATTTTTCTCTTCTTGGCGAGAAAAAGCTTTTCATAACAATCTGATCCTTTTTAATTCTGTGTTTTTTTTTCAGGTATGAAAATATATGAGACAAATAAAGTCAATATGTCTTGGAGCAAGCCAATAGATGGGCCAAGAAATCCCAATTATCACACCTTAACAACACAACTTTCGGTGTCGTTTGATGCTACTTTTGCAGGTGTTTGAAGGTGTTTGTGCAGAGGGTTGTTATGGTTTGAGATGCAAAATGTACCAAGTTCAAGTCGTCATAACCAACAATGTCGTTTGCCTCAACGGCTTAGTGTATATCTCTATCTTTTCCAATTTAAAGATGTTCGTTCTATCTCTCTCTTGTTTGCATTAATCCTATTCTTAGATTACTATAGATTTAGCAATTTGTTTGATAACATGATGAATTTGTTGCTAAATTGAGGTGTTTGATTGTTGTTTGTGTTTGTTCCTGTTTTGAGTCAAAAGAAGAAGAAGAGAAAAGTCTTAGCTTGCTTAAGGAATGTTGGGTAAATGATGAATTGGGAAGGGATTCGATTTGGGTTGATAAAGATGATAGAGTGCGTTGTGATTTAGATTATTTATAATTGATAAACTTGTATCGATCTTAACTATTTGTTTGTCTTTGATGAAGTTTTTGAGTTATTACTGATTGTTAATCTTGTATTTCTCAAAAGTAATTGCAAACGAAATTACTCTTTGATTGGTAATTTTTCATAGATTGTTCCCTAAATCACTATTGTTTGAGTAACATTTCTGGTAATTCACCTTTTATTTTTAAACAAAAAAAAGTTACAATCGGTTTGAAGTCATGTTTAAAAGTTTGACTAAGGTGTAGGCATCAGTCAATGGCTCGAGGTTCAGGGGTTCAGATCACTCAAGTGTAGCATCAAGGTTTATGTTATGTTAAAGTATGTTTAAAGAATATTTATAAGACCCTATTCTATACTTGATTAGTGTATTTTCCTAAATTTTATTTGATTTCTTATTGTTTAATTGTTTTTTCATTGAATTTCTTTGTTGAATTATTTGTTGCAGGAGCTGTTGAGATTGAACCCCATGAAGGAATCAGTAGACTGTTTTCGTGAACTAGTAAACCTTTTCTCGTCTTCTGAACTCATATTTGAATAATAGTGATTCTTTCTCAGGTAATGATAACTAGGTATAGAATTGGGTGGTATCATAGATTAAATGTAGTTAAACAAGAGTCAAAGGTAGCCTATGTTTGTAAGTTGTAACAATATCATTCACATGTGGTTGATTCAATCTGCATGCTTAATTATTTTATCCATACTAAAGAGATTAGATTTGTTCACAATTATGACATGAAAGAAGGACTAGCATAGTTGTGTAAGTTGATTTTGCTATTCCACCATGCTATATTCCTTTCATAATGGCACAATGCCAATAGATTTTTAGCCTTTTCTATATTTTTTGTTAAACTTAATAGAGTTATTCGTAGAAATATAAATCTATGGTGGGCAGCTTTTGAGATATGTCCTTGTAAATGTATCAGAAGAATTTAAATCATATGCAGATGGTAGTGAAGAAAGTTTTTATTTCAGCCTGATGCCACAAGGGTCGCTGGTTGACTTTGACTACGCCACTGCATATTGATTATTGCAACTGGAAAGATGGCTGTGAAGATGTATTAAAATGCCTCTGATCGATGATCTTGGAAAGGCATGCACTAATTCTATTGTCTCTCATATAATATGAAATTGTTCTCTTTTCTAAATGGCTTGTGCTTATTTGCTGACATTCAATAGTATCGAAGAAGTGGATTTTCTGTACAAGTTGGAGATGTTTTACAATCTTCCCTAAGCGAGTGGAACTTCCATTTTCATGATGATCAGCTAATTACTTTCAATTCAAGGAATTGGAATATTATTGGAAAGTACTTGTGTTTGTCTAGACAACTACATCTTAAAAATGAGCAGATTTTTTCCCGTATTATTATGATGTTCTAAACAGCATATCTTGGTTTGATTTGGTACAGGTTGGAATTGATGCCTGGAACACCTGAGGACTATGCTCGTTTGCGTAACCATTACACCTATGTATGTGCAGTCCAAAGGAAGTTCCATCGAAGTTCAGTTTCAAGGCTTCTTAACCCAAACAGCAATCATCGGGGAAACATTTGTGGGGTTGATTCATATGGCTTCTTAACCCAAACAATATCGTAAGCATCCTCAAGAAAAGCTGGAATGAGACAGTATGTAGCATGTTTAAGGTGAGAAAGTCACTTTAGTGATCTAACAAATCTGATGTGTCATTGAGTGTTATTGCTTGTCTATCACTACTAGATTCCCCGCAGTCTAATTTGTTTGCAAGGAGAGTCAAATGAATTCATTGCAAAAGAAACAATAAGATTTGATATCTTGGTCTACATCTATTTAGAGAATTTACCTGGCTGATTAGTAGTCGGTAGAATTCAAGCCATACATTATCAATTATAATGAACACCTTTATCTAAAATTTGAACTAATCATATAAAATAGTGTGGTATCATTGTTTGAAACATTTGAACTTAACATTATCTTGTGGAAAGACTGCTTTATTGTAGCATGATTTTAAAGGTTTCTGTGACTTGGAGAAGGTGGGAAAAAAATGACTTGCTTCCTTCTTCAAACGACAATGTTTAGCTTATTTTAAAAATGTGTTGTATTTCAATTTAGTTCTTAGTTACAGCTAGGTTAGTTATATCTTAGTTTATAGCTTTAGTAATATAATGCACTGCATGTTATAAGTTATTACTTCTTCCTCCGTTTCTTTCTTATTTAACCATGTTAATTGTCTTGGAGGAGAATATGGTTATCAATTACATGTGTTGATTGTATGAATGATTAAAGATTTTGAACCAAATTATACATTGCTTATGCTGGCTTTTAATATATATATTTGGATCCACAGTTTTGTTTTATTTTGTCATTCATTATTGTAAATAATAAGGAATCTGTTTATTTTGAGGTTGAGGATCTCGATTCACTATATCAGCAAAATTGTTTTAGGGTAGTTGGATGACTGCTTTGGCTGTACATATGATTGCAGCTTGCTATGTTCATTGGTTGGGCATATATTTCTTTGAAGTTACTTCTATTTTGGCCTTTACATTAGCTTCTTTAACATCTATCATTTATATCAATATGACCATGAGAACACATGGAATTTATAATTTCTTTAAGTTGTAAGTTTCTATAATTGCTGATTAAGAAACAAATAGCACATAATAAGTAAATATGAGATGTGGGAAAAAAAATATTTGTAAGTTGCTTGTGGGCCTATTCTTTTTTTGTTAATCATCATTGCATTTGCTATGTGTTTGTCTTTAGAAAACTATGTAATGTAATACGGAGTACTTCGTAGTAACTAACAACATTTGGTCTGTTTGTGAATAGAGGATGAACAAGAGGTTTTATGATCGTTAAAGAGTGGTTTATATGGACTTATTCTGGATTTTTATCATTCTAACTCATCAATGATTATGAAATGATGTAAAATGTAGACATATCTACTTGTATTTCTTTTTAACACAGAGGCTGTCACAACACTAAATTACTTTAAAGGTATTTTCATTTAATTGGAAAAATTCTCCTTTGTTTATCTATCCTTCTATATATTTTGTTTGGGGTTTTTAAAATATCAAGAGTAAACTTTTATATAGTCATTCTCTATCATATATTAATAATAATGTGTTGGCATTAATTGATTTTTCTAATTAATAACTTTCATTATGATAACCGTCCGGAGCACCGGCCGCAACGCGCCGAATGCAACGCTAGTATAATTAAAAATACATAATATTTAAGAGATAGAAAGAAATTAAGAGAACAAAAAAGAGCCCATGCGATAAGAAGAGATAGAAGAAATTAGAGAAATATATTGATTAATAAATGATGCAAATAATTAAAACTCTTATAAAGAAGAATGATGCAAGTAATAAAAAACGATAAGCAAGTATTGTAGAAACTATGTGCTTTTTAATGTTCCAAATGATCAGATTTTCTTCAGTGACAATGTCAGTGAGTTAGTGCATCTGATTCTGAATTGAAGTAAAAATATTATTTCACATTCTTTCTATGAGTTTGGATAAGTATGAATTAAATTTAAAGTGGTTTATGGAGTATTATATCATCATTGTATTGAAAATTCTCGGCTTATATTAAGTTTCTTTTTCTTTATTTGGTTTTATAGTATGATGACTTGTGATATATATTACATATCGTATTCATTTTTTTAATGAGTAACATATTTTAACAAGTATATATTCCACCATATCATAAATAATTTAATATATATATATAATATTAATTATATATATATATATATATAATATATATATATATATATATATATAAGGAATAGGATCATGTGAAAACACAAACCTTTGGTGAAAACTAAAAACTTTTAATCTTGATCGTAGGATTTGAGATGGACGGTCAGATTTATCTATGTATATACTTGTATTTCAATCTGGGTACATTGAAGGTTTAAAGGGTACACGTGATTGTTCAAACAACAGTAACTGAAAGTCTTGTGTACCATTTACTACTTGTTATCCTTTAAAATGTAAAATGTACCCATTTATTTTGGTTTTCACAGTTTTCAATATAACATGTGGTTTTCATTGGATCCATGACCTCTCTCTCTCTCTTCTCTCTTATATATATATATATAATATATAACACGGTCAATTATGCACAAATAAAATTATTTGATTGTTTGTCGTAAATATTTAAAAGCTTACTCATAAAAATATTTCATTGAGAATTTCGTATATACTCCCGAGGTTAGGTCTAATAGACTAATATACCTCTGAGGCTTTCGAGTTACCTCATGTATCCCTTAGGTTATGAGTTAACAGCTCACGTGATCTTATGACTAACGATCGTTATGACGCCGTTAACATTCCATCTAATTAGCCCTTAAAACTAACTAATTAACCATTAATGAACTCTAAAATAAAAACTAAATAAATATAACCTGACCACCATCACAAACCCACCAGACCAGACCCCACCTTCGCAACCCACCACGACCCATTCAACCCACCACAGCCTACCTTGTATCCAATCAAAACCCACCACCTTCGCAACCACAACAAGAAATAAGATATTATCGACCATTCAAAACAAATCAAAATCGATCTGTAAAAGGATCTGAGTGGCTCGTGCTCGTGTCAAGAAGCCAACATCATCTACTTGCTTTGTACTACGCTATTAGCTACATGAAGGAAAACAAAGAAGAGATTCAATTTAATTAATTGTATGATTCTGAACAAATGATGTGAAATTTCAAATGAGGGACCTAATTATTCTTCAAAATTAGYAATAAAGAAAACAAAAGGGAATTTTCTCGTGGTGATTCGTCGTGGCTTGTGGTTCATGGTGGTTCATGCTCGTGGTCGTTATTGGTGGCTCATTCTCGTGGTGAGATTAAAGAGAATGAAGAATGGAAGAAAAATGTTTAATGGTGGTTAAAGAATGGAAGTGAGAAAAGGAMGGAAGAAAAGGATGAAAGAAAAACAAGTGGAGTTAGATGGATGAAAAGTTAAGGGCGTCATAACGATCGTTAACCATAAGGTCACGCAATGTCAGCTATTGACGCATAATCTTAGGGATATATGAGATAACTCGAAAACCTTATGGGTATATCAACTATTAGACCTAACCTCAGGGGTATATTGAAAAATTTTCCTATTTCATTTTTAGGTTATATATGATGAGGTTTTAGTTATTCCAATATCAATGCTCTTAATTGAGAAATTTCAAAAATGAACTTAAAAGTGCGTTTTTTATACACTCACTCTAAAATAAAATTGGATTATTCTTACTGGTATACCTAAAAAATTAAGAAACCCCAATGGTATATCACCGAGTTTAGAATTCTCACATGCACACTTGAATTTATAGCAATAAGTTCCCAAATGTGTAACATTTGAAAGGTGTATTCWATTAATTAATAAATATTTCATCATTTACCAAAAACCCAAAAAAATAAAATAAAAAACCACCATCCATGGTAGTACCACCCGACCACCACAACACTACGCAGATCACGACGCCCAACCACAACACAAACCGCCAGACTACGACATCGCATTGCCCATCGCTATGTTGGATCGCCCAAGCATTCRATGTCTGTCTACTTCTCTCTCTCCTCCCCCACCCCCCAACTCATGCGAGATTTTTTGGGTTGTGGGTGGATGTTTTGGATTTTTTTGTTGTGTGTGTTGTGTTTGTTCCTAGGTGTGGCCTGGGTGGGTGGTTGTTCGTGGGTTATGTGTGGTGGTATGTGGGTTTTTCGTGGGAGTGATTTTGTTGTTTTGTGTTTTTTGTGAGTTAATGGAGGCAGTTTATGGGGTTATGGAGGAGGTTTATGGGTTAAAAGGATGGTTGGGCCATGTGAGAGCGGTTTTGAGGGGTGAGGGTGACGACAACTCCATATAAACTTTGTTTAATTTACTTGTTATCTATCATTTTATGTAATTAAGGAAAATTATCATTGGTAACCCTCAATTTTGACCATTTCACGTTGGTAGCCTCGAATTTTCAAAAATATATAAAATGACCATCAATTTATCAACCATAACCTTTTACCCAAAAAAAAAAAAACTGATTGAATTTACTAATATCCTTATTTAAAATAAAATAAAACTAATTCTAATATTTAATCTAATTATCACCCATCTCCTCTCCCTATTCAATCTCCCCTCCCGCCACCCTCCTTCTGCCATTGTCGTCCCCCCTTATACCATCCTCTGCCTACCGCCACCACCCCCTTCCATCCTCCCTCCTCCTCGTACATCCTCTCCATCGCTCAATAAACCTGCCACCCTCACAAAAACCTACCACCATCACCCTCGCATAATCACGCACACAGTACACCACTCTCACTCATTCGCAATCACCCACCACCCTCACTCACTTGTAATCACCCATAACCCCCACTTACTCGCTTGTACTGTTTGTTGTTGCGAGATCTGCTTGTTTGTTGGTGGTACGAGATTTGGTTGGTGTGATATCAAGGTGGGTGATGCGTGTTGGTGCGTGATGGGTTGCATGGTAATGGTTGGTGGTGCGTTATAGTTTGGGTTTGAGTTGATACTTCAATTGCGACTTTTCCGGCGGTGTTGTGGGTAGACTCATGTGTGTTGGTCGAGTTTTCGATTGTGGTTTCAGTGGGTGGTAATTTGGTGGTGTTTGATTGTGAGTTCGTGGTGATTTGTGATGTTCGGTGATCGTGGTGGTGATGGGGTGGTGATTCAGTGATAGAGGTTGATGGTGTTAATTAGATTACAGGGAAGGGTGACTAATCAGTATGTGGGTAGGTTCAAAGGTCTAATAGGGGAGGGTGAATTGCAGGGGAGGCCGAGGGGGTTTGAAAGAGAGAAAAGGGGTGTTAATTAGATTAATTATTAGGTTAGGAATTTGATTTAAATTTTTTTTAATAAGGGTATATTAGTAAATTAGATAATGTCCGAGCATATGCTCGGTTTTAAATAAATACAAATTGGTATAAACTAAATTAAAATTTGATATTTTAAAATAGTAATTATCTAAAAATAAGGTTTTATTGTCAACATTTTTTTTGTAGTTTTTTATAGAAAGACATTTTTTTGTAGTTGTATATGAATAAATAAATATATAAAATTTATTCAAAAAAATACATTTATTAATCTTCATTAAATGTTTTTTTACATTTTACTATGCAATAATTAATAAARTTCTATTGAGAGGAAAATTTGGGGGGAAAATTTGGAAAGTGGGGTTTGCTTTAATATTTGTTAATATATTCATTTAGTTTTTAAGATAAAATAGTTACATTTAATTACTTTTGCAAAATTGTTGGCTATTTTATATATTTTTTAAAACTCGAGGCTACTAATGAAATGAAACAATAATAGACGGCTACCAATGGTAATTTTTCTATAATTAATGTGTACCTTTTTTTGATATCATTTTAGAGTTGCATACACAATTACTCATTCCTTTTATAATTCGAGTTTTTTTTTTCTTTAACAAGGCCAAATGTCACGCGTAGAAGCTTTGTTTAATGTAAAGTTGGTCAAATATGTCTGCTACGATACATTCTTGGTGTTTAGCACAAGACATATAAGGCATTTTAGAACCTTGATACTTAGGCTATGTTTGGATAACAAATTAGAAGGGAAAGGGAGTAAAGGGAAATAGGAGGATGGGGAAGAGAAAGTGAAGGAAATGACGAGCTCCATTTTCCTTTTAAATCTCTTCAGTTTTGAAGGGATTGTCTTTGTTAAAGGATGAGAGAAAATGGATCTCTCACTTCCCYTTCCCTTTCCTYCCYGAACATATTATCCAWATAWGGGAGCCCACGAACTTCTGATTTGGCGAATAAGGGTTTTAACCCAGATGAGTTGCTTCAGATTCCGACTCCTCTGGCTKCTCCTTCTGGTGGGGATGTTATTGCGRCCTGATGTCACCCTTCTRGAGACGATTCCTCGCGTTGGGTCGCCTAATCGACCAGTGCCTCCCGATGATTTTGTGCGAGTAGATTCGGGTTCGATKGAGGACGATGCGGCGGCCATGGATGGGGAGAAGGATGGTGTTYCTCCTTCTTGGTCRGCGGTCTTTCAAGGTAATCTCAATGCTAAAGGCATGTCACTTTCATTTGTTACTCATGTAATTGAAGATGGGAAGCATATTACTAAATTGAACCCTAATGAACTTGCGAAGGGTGCTACTAAGTGGACTAATTCTTTAATTCTTTATGTTTTGGGCACTAAACCTACCTTAGCTGCACTCAATCGTTTTATCACTAAGAATTGAGGGAATGTAGGACAACCTAAATTGTTCTTACATGATGATGGCTACTTCATTGCTAAGTTTAATTCTGCTATGGATGTTACTGATGTGCTTTGCTTTGGCCCCTATATGTTTAATGGTAAGCCTATTATTGTTAAGGCCTGGTCTCCTACTTTCAGTTTTAAGGAGGAAGTGCTTAAATCCATTCCCATTTGGGTTAAATTTGCTAGTCTTCCATTGAGCTGTTGGACAGGTGATTCTTTGAGCAGAATTGGTAGCATTTTAGGTGTTCCAGTGTGTGCGGATGAGTGTACTACTCAACAACTGCGAGTCTCTTTTGCACGGATGTTAATTGATATTGATATTACTAAACCTCTACCAAATTGCATTGCTTTTGATGCTGAATCTGGTTTGATTGAGCAGAAGGTTATTTATGAATGGACACCCACTTATTGTCAATCATGCTGTAAGATTGGTCATGGCTGTGCTAAAAAGAAATTTCAACAGCTTGGACCACAAAAATGGGTACCAAAGCCTATTCCTGCTAGCACTGAAAGCCAAACTTCTAGTGAGATGCCTAAGGGTTCTGAGCCTATTTCTGAGTCTGAACCTAAGGATGCACCCCCTCAGACAATGGAGCTTGGAGTGGATAATTCTCGAGCTTTAGTGGTGGTAACTACGCTTAATCCTATAGCTATAGCAGTTGTCACTAAAGTTTTGTGGGATATTGCTCATAAGGTGGATAGTTTATGGGTCAAATGGCTCCACATCTATTATTTCAAGAACAGAGACTTTTGGGATAGTCCAATTCCAAAGACTACTTCCTGGGTTGTCAAGAAGCTTTTGAAATGTAGAGAACTTATTGTTCAATTGGGTGGTTGGACAATAGTTGAGTTGCATCGAAAGATGAGCATCAGGAAACTTTATCAAGCTTTGAGGCCCTCTGCTCCTAAAATTTGGTGGAAACGACTTATACATAATAATAAAGCCACCCCCAAGAGTTTATTTATACTTTGGTTAGCTGTCCAAAATTGGCTTGCTGTGAAATCAAGGCTTTTGAAGTGGAATCTGGTTCCAGATGATTTGTGTATTTTCTGTCAGCAACATTCTGAAACTTTCCGACATCTTTTCTTTCAATGCATCTATAGTCATCTTATTTGGGTATGTATTGGTCCTGCAGTCCTTTCATCTGCAGTCGTTGAGCTTTGATTTTGATTTTCTGTGCACTCAAATTGCTCAGTGTTGTAGACAGAAGGAAGATAAGCATACATTAATTGCTATGGTGTTTGCGGAGGCTGTGTATCATATATGGCTACACAGGAACCAGCAGGTTTTTCATCATCAACACAAATCTCCYCAGTTTGTTTATCGAGATGTTATTTTTGCTGCAGCTTGTAGATGTCATACTTCTGTAAGGGATTTGCTTATTGTTTAATATTGTGTTGTGTTGCTGTGAGCTATATATAGGGTCTGTCTTAGCCCAGCTTTGTGCTCCTTTGTTGGTTGAGTTGTCTTGTTGGTCCTTTTTTGTTTTTAGCCTTCTTTCTTCTTTGAAGGTGGGAGGTTTGAACTGCAAGACTTGTTTTGTACTACTTCTTTGGTAATAAAATTGCCTTATTTACCAAAAAAAAATAAAAATTAAGGGAGCTTGTCTCCCTCCCTTTTTTCCTTCCATTTTATGTTATCCAAATATACCCATTAATATTGTGTCTTACCGTCTGATGTTCAGCATATTCTCCAAACATACCATTGAAGAGAACACATGAGAAGTGTTTGGAGGAAATTAAATGATAATTGTAGTACTTACAAAAGTGCCTTATTTACAAACACAAGAAGGATGTTTTCAATTTTTTGTGATATTTATTTATAAATGATCACATATGTCTATTTATAAATACTCATTACAAAGCCTTCCTAAATAAAATACTTAAAATGGAGGGTTTTGTACAACTACAACATCAAAAATTAAACTCTAGATAATCACAAAATTTTATATTTACTTCCTGAAATAATTAACGTCAACATTAAATTTTGCGCTCATTTTAAAGATATATTTAAGTGTATGAACTTTCATATAAGATTAAATAATTTAAGACAAACAAGAATGACATTATATTTTACTAATTTTCAAATAAGTATGACTTATTTATTTGTTTACATCGGTGAATATCAACCTAAAAATACGAGCAAAATCAAAAGTTGATTTTAAAAAGAAATACATATACTAGCCACATAATCCCCATAATTTACATTGATATAAAATAAAAAAATAATATATATGTTTTGTTCATATTTCTAGATCATATGATTATTAAAAATGGTACTACTCTGTAGTCAAATAATACTCCCTCCATTCCTAAATGTTATATCTCCTTCGTTCCTTAATGTTCATGTCACTTCTGTTTTTTAACTATTCACAAGTGGAGGGAATCTTGTAGATAACTATTAAAATATAAAGATAAATATAGTAATGTGTGATCTTCTTCAATTCGTATTAACGATTAGATTATTAATATTCAAGCGTTGTAATTTTACAAGTATATAACTATAGATATAAAAGATTAAATACGTGCGTTGGGAAGCGCATGAATAGTAATAACTTATAGGAACATTATGAAAACATTTAAAACATGGGAAAATCTTCTAAATATCTCTTAATATAAATATAAGTCAAAATATAATTATATGGGGTCTTGTTTAATTCATCTCGATGAGTAGTACATGAATTTCGAATATTTATGATTTTTAGTTATGTATAATAACGATAAAAATAAAAATTATTGACATGCGTTTCAGCTGAAATGGCTAGAACATTAGTACGAAGTAACCTCTTTTTAAAAATCGGAAGCATTTTGTATCAAGTTTATTTTTTATTCAGCAGTTTAGCTGACCATAATATTACTTTGAATGGAGTATATATAATTCTTTGTATGTTAATTGAAAAATTAAGAAGTGATTTATTTATTTATTTATTTATTTATTTGTGTTAAGGGCCTGTTTACTCCAGCTTAATTTCAGTTCAGTTCAGTTTAGTTCAATTGTTTTCAATTAATGTAAATGGGCCCTTTCACAAGGACGAGAATGAGAATTGATCTCAAGATCTTCTGAAATCGGGAGGGAAGCTTTAATTTAACCACGTTAGCTATCCCTCACTCTCTAAGAAGTGATTTATAGCATCTCTTAAGTAATAAAAAATAAATATAGTGCACCTCATTTTTATTAACTTGTTGTATACTTTTAGTAAGAAAACTAGTTTTTTTCTAACTGTTTTGTCATTTTCTTGCCATATTATTTATCTCCTTTTATTTTGGGGCCCATTTTACTAATTCACTAGCTACCTAACCTACTATTAACTTATTTTGCATTGAGATGAGTGCAAATACAATTGTTACATTTCTTCTGTTACGGAGGGAGTACAAACTTATCTGATTTTTTTTTTAAAAAAAAACCATAAGGTTAGCATAACATGTAAAAATTCCACCCCCTAAGAATTGATGTAACAAGTATGTTGTTGTGACTTGTGTCCCAGTTTTACAGTCTAAGGGCATTCACAATAGTTCAGACCTTTAAGAGGTTTGAACTTATGTCACATCTTCTTTTTATAAAAATYCMTCTCATGACAAACCTCTTACTAACAAAAGTTTAAACTTTTTAAAGATTTGTAAGTGRGACCCAATATACATATACTTAATWWTTKKYYTTTWMYTWAWTKGRWTTTWWTTTYCYTTTTTWWTTTWWWMCCCMWWMCCCMMCYWAAWTT
>SNQN01000815.1:80795-92535 GCA_008642245.1 Bassia scoparia | reverse complement strand
TWRKKGGRAAAAAAAATTGAAAATTTTGAAATCCCATGTTTGGTATGTGGGATTAAATTGAAAATTTACCAATTTACCAATTCACAAATGGAGTAATGTGTAATTAATGTCATTTAATAAGAAAGGATATTTTAGTCTTTTCATCAAAATAATCCAATTCCCATCATTTTAATACCTTACCTAGCCCCTTAGGTAATAAAATATGGGGAATACAACCCAATCAATCTCATTCTCCTCCCCACCCAACATGCTAATTCTCTCTTGCCAAACACGAGAATAGCAATACTTGGGATTAATTATCCCATTCCCTCCATCTATTCTCATGTACCAAATGCCCTGTTAATGTTAGGGGTAGTTATGGATGAAGTGAAATTTAGGTAGAATATGAGGTATAAAATAAGATTAAATAAAAGACAATTGAGTATCTCTATTATATAAGTGAGGGGGTGAGGAAGATGGTGTCCCCCTTCAAAAATACAATTACACCCTTAATGAAATTAAATGCATCTTGTATAAAAATAAAAATTAAATTAAATTAAAAGTCCATTGTCATATTAAATGTATTTTTCTAATTATTGCGATATATATTGAAGATGGAATAATTTCAATTAAATGTTCAATGAAGTTGAATTATTGTTTCATACTAGACATGTTAGAAATGAATTGTGCATGAAAAATTGAGTAAAAATTAGTTGGACAATGTAACTTAATTAATAGAAAACAAGGGTCACTATATTGATAAAAATGGTTACTATATTAACAAAAATGGTCACTATAATCTGTTGTGCACTTGTGCATCCGATGTATCCAATACTTTGTCTATATATTGGGTTCCACTAACAAATTTAGATTTGAACTGCTATGAGAAGAATTTACGTGAAAATGACGTGATTTGAACAATTGTAAATGCTATTACCGTCTTTTTTTATCTCGGAAAATGTGCTTTTGACTTCTTTTTTATTTGTTATTGATTAAATTAGGTTTATTTCAACAAGATAAAAGAATTAACAGTTGAAAAGTCGGCAACGTCTCAGTGTCATTCTGTGAGTGGTGTACTTTTTACTGTTACTGGTATGGATAATTTCCAGCTCGGAAAACAGTATATATGTTTAAAGTTAAAACAGATGTCGGGTAATAAGACACGTGCTTACTATTCGTTAGTTGTAGACTAGGTTTGTGGGACCTTTTGTAAATTGTCAATCCCGAGGTACAATTACAGTGAGTAGATAATATTTTTGAATTGGACAATTGTATTGATTAATTAACTAAGGAGGTTTGTAATTCCGCCGTTCCAGTTTGTTTTTTTATGTTGTTCTTTGGTGTTCTCTCTTATTTTTTACATTTTATTTTTCATATTTTACTTTTTTTTATCCATTGACGTTATTTTTACCCCTAAAATAATTAATATTACCTCTTACTTATTTACTCATCGTTCTTGATTTTCCACCCAATCAATTCATTGATATAAGAGTCATACGACATCTACAAAAGTAATTGAATATATCAAATACAAAATAAACTGAATTAAATAAAATTTTTCTTCATCAAAACTACGATCGTCGAATAGATGTTGCATTGTAGGGCATCTCTCGCTCATATCGCTAATGTATATAACCTTTCTAGAGAGAAAGTCTGACAAATCGTTGTAGCCGCGAGGACTACATCCATATAATTCATTTGCTTATATCCGATAAAACAAAAACTTCTCCATTCCCATAGGATCCTTTATCAATGAATCAAATTCACAAAAATTCATAGATTGAAAAATTAGAGTGCAAATAAAAAACCGCGAAAAATAAGACAAACTCCAAACTAATGAGAATAATAAATCGAATTGAATGGAATAAATAATCTCACAAAGGAGAAAAAAGATCCAATTGAATTGAATGAATAATCTCACAAAGGAGAATTATAGATCCAATACAAAGGAATGAATTATCTCAAAAAGCAAGGAGATTTATTGAAAACCCTAAAATTAAAAACAATAAAAGACAAAAAAAGGCTTACCATCAACCGAAAGGTTCCAGCCAAACTTATCTCATCCCTTCATTTTTAAATATAAAAAGTTTTATTTTAATTTTATTGCACACACCTCTAACAAACGTAATTTCTTTTAATTGACATGCAATTCTACAAATGTAAAAAACAAATCGGAACGAAAGGAGTAGTAAATTAGTAAATAATTAAGAATATAAAGTGACTATTATTTTTTGAATTATTTGTAACCTAGCTAAACAGCTAAATCAAGACTAATACGACTAAATTAGTAAATAGCAGTACCACTTGACGACATATCTGTGGCAGAAGTTGAAGGGCTTTAAAAGTGTGCTTCTCTTCTGATATCGGAATCACAACTGCATGTTAGCTTCAGAGGATTTCTTGTGAAAACTGTTGATGCGATTTTAGGGAATAGGTTTTATAAGAATAGTATTAGATTTCTCTTGTCTTCAATAATACTGAGTAGTAAGTAGTTAGAGTAGTCGTCACAAAATAGATTTTTCAATATGGATGTATATCAATAACAGCGATTGAAAAAAAGGTCTTGTTTTAATTTAGTATAATTGCGCCCTAAATGTTATTTTTATTAGCATAATATCACTTTATTATAATAGTATTTTTGACTTATTTTATGATTTGTTTTTGGAAAAAAATGATATTGAGTGAAATACGAAGTAATAAAGATTAAATTTAATAAAAAATAATTCATTAATGATAGAATAAATATAATAAGTAAAAAGTAAAAAATTATTTTTAAATTAGTTTGAAATTGAACAATTATTTCGGAATAAAAAATAGAACAACTAAATAAAATCGAAGGGCGTATAATTTTAGATAAGATGATACGGAGTTGTGGACATGTTGAGCTTTGCTACTCCGTACGTATTATGTTTTCATATATTTACAAAATGTAATGACAATTGATTATTTATAGTGGAGTAGCATTTTGACAAAGGCTGTACTTTCTTTACAATACATTTCAATTGGTTCACGGTTCACCAATCGAAAGGTAACATACTTGCCTGCTTTGCRTAAAAAAATAAWAAATAATRACATACTAACATATGTAAATTGTTGGTTAGCATTAATTTAATTTCATGGATATAAAGTTTGAGTTTAACTTTAATTTGGTGCATATATATCATATATGACCATAACTGAAACAGAAACACCACTGTGCACAATTGAGTCATCTGTCAACAATTGGTTGCCACATCAATTTTTATTTTATTTTATTTTTTTTTGGAGGGGATGAAGTAGATAATTATTTTACCGTGCTTTAAATTTTTGTTCAACGTTGAATAGTTTAGGTTTTTCATGAGGTAAAACAAAATAAATAAATAAAACAATTTAAAAAAAATGAGGGGTGGGTTTGAGGGTTTTCCAACCCTCCATACTACGCCTATAAGTGAGGAAAACCAAACACATATACTTCATTAGGAATAATCAGCTAATCCATTCCAAATGATAACTCAAAACCTATAACATCTTGTAAACTTGAATTATCTGGCGACAAGCTTTACTCATTCCTTAACATGTACTCCGTCCTCCTAATAACCTGTCTCTTATACACATCTAGATGTGTATAAGAGACAGTAGTCGTCCTTTCTTCAGGAGATCCTTTAGTGTTTTGTGCAGTGCTTTAGTAATTGCATGGTGTCGATGABTGGCTCTTATCTCCGTGATTTGGGTCATTTGTCCGTCAATTGTGCTTTTTAGTCTRTAGATTCCYGGTCTTACTTGTTTATCCTCCAGAGTAATGTGGGTTATAGAATCGTTGCAGAGTTCTCCAATCAAGGCTGTGTTCCCTTTGCTGTGTGAACCGTCCCGRAGTTTGCTGTGCGTCGCCTTTTCCTTGTGCATAGCTTCTTCCTTGTGTTTGCAGTTGTTCATTATTCTAGCTAGAATACCCTGCGGGTTTGGTTTGTTTGCCTGGAAGAGGATGTTGTTTCTTTCATGCCATAGTTCTTGGAGAGTGGCGAGAAAGTAGTTTGTGCAGCTGTCTGCTGTTTTCCTCTCTTTTCCGAAGTATTTTAGCCARTTTATGATCCAGTTGTGGAGTGGAATACTTCTAGTATTCTCTGTGTTTATGCCTAAGGGCCCCATTCTCCAAATCCTTTTAATCTTGACCCAATGATTATAATTGAAATCAATGTAAAATATATAGGTCACACAGTTAATTCTCTCTACCCATTATAATATATACCGCTGTCAAGGCTCATGTGAACCAATAAAAAATAATTATTGTACCCCATAATTTCTTATTTAAATTAAATCTTAATTATACAGAGTCTTGTATTAAAAATTCTATATTTTACTCGTACGAGACTATATTATACACCTTTTCATCTACCTTTGGCAACCTCACTGTCCCCCTTTATTTCCACTCTTTTCTCTCCTAGGAGGCTAGGATATAAAAATTAGGGCTTTTGAGATCAAAAATAATAGGCTTCCTTGCTTCATTGAAAATTAGTCGGATTCTAATCTATACTTTACATATTGAGAGTGATGTTAGTTATTGCCTTGTATCAATCAAATACAACTACCATTATTAGTATTTTATTTTGAATCCATTCAACAAAAGATATTATTTAGAATTCAAGCACGGAGTAACAATCTTTTAACAAAAAATTTTAAAAAAACAATTGTTATATTCATGTCAACTATCTTCTTTAATTTGTAAAAACGAAGATTTAATCTCACACAACATTCGAAAATGAGCCCTTAATAATCTCAATCTACCTCCAAGTACCTCACTGCAGATACATTCTCCATCTGCCATCCACCACCATCACTAACCTTCGCCTCTTGCATCACTCACGACGACACAACCACGCCACTGCCTACATACACTCTTTTCACATGGTGGCGTTGGCCCTACTTAACACCGAGTGACCTAGGGCCCTCATTCATAGTTTCACCCCGGGTCCCAAAAACCCCAGGAACGGCCCTGGTGACCCTAATGCCACCAACAATGGACTCCACACTAGTTAAGTTGTAATGTTGTACATTGTGTGCTACAAAATGAACATCATAAGAAGATAGATAGATGCATGCATCTAGCTAGGTCTTTACCACAATATAGAATGTAGGGGTTCCAAAACGGCAATGATTATTTACAAAAGTGTCATGGCAAGCACTAGATTATTCACTGACTTTCAAGTTATTATGCCTAGTTATGCGTTACATGTAGTTAGATGAGAGGAGATTGTTGGTTATTTGACCATTCGTAAACCGAGCTAATGCAATACATGACTCAAAATTGGTTACTTCAATTCAATTGTACTCACCAACTAATAAATTATGTTTTGAAGTTGAATCTTCCATAGCATACATACACTACTAAAACCGAAGGTTAGTACTTGGTACGTGATTAAGGATTTTGTCAAGGAAACTAGAATTTGGTCAGTTCTAATTCATGAGATAGTGTGGGGGGAAAAATCAACCCTAAGAATTATGTGACACTTTCCCGAGGCCTAACTAATTACTGTTTAATCTCACATCCATATGATATGGTAGTCTAYCCAATACAGTAATATACATATGATAGAGTATATAACATATTCAGATATCTCCACCATGAGGTTAATTAAACTTTTGGTTGAGAATAGAGGTGTCATTTTCGTGTCGTGTCACTCATATAAACGGGTTGGACTTCTTCAACCCTAACCCGACCCGTGTGATAAACGTGTCGTGTCGTGTCAACCTGTTTAACTTAAACGGGTTGACACCCTTGACCCAAACCCRCTAATAACGGGTCATTTTCGYGTCGAGTTAGCGTGTCACGTCTTTTTTACATACTAATGTATATAATTAGGTGCAATYGTGTCGTGTCAACCCATTTATTTAAACGGGTTGAAATTCTCAACCCTAACCCGACCCATTTAATAAACATGTTGTGTCGTGTTAACCCGTTTACATAAACGAGTCAAGATCCTCAACCCAAACCCGTTAATAACGTGTTGATTTTGTGTTGTGTTACTTTTGACCACCTCTAGTTGAGATGATCCATTAATAAGCATGGTATTAGAACCACTATGACATAAACGATGTTACAGGTTAGATTCTCTGATTTCTCTCCTCTCTCTCTCCAAATCCAAAAAGGGACCTTTTCATAYAAGGGAGAGTTAATTATATARCATATTCTTGGGTCTCAACCATATAGTGTGACAGAAGGTTTAAGCCCAAACGATGGGAATCCTTAAACCTATAAGTTGGTGTAAGGGAGTAGCTTAGTTGGATTAGTAGTTTAGTGCACATATATATACAATGAAAAACGGGATGCACTTTGACAGCATTAGATATTATTAATAGTGTGGTGGACCAAGCCAATCTTAATCTTAAACAAAAAGGAAGAAATAAAATGGAGGGCAACATTATTAAGAATAGTTGCTTACAAAGGATGCTAGGGTTGAGAAAGAGAAACACAATAATAAGAAGAAGAATAATAAGATGATATACTTAATTAGTTTGTGAAATGATGTAAAGAAAGATGGATTAGAAAAAAAGAGTAAAATCAAGAAAGACTAAAAAAGGAAGGAGGATGGGAACCAATACCAAACGGCACGTGATTAGGCTGAGAATAGTGTCAGTGACCCCCACATGTGAGAGAACTGCCTTACGTCAAAAAGCCAAATCTAACGGTGGTCAATGCCACGTGTCTTCTATTCACCGTCCGATCTGGAGCCCCTTTGATACTACTAACGTGATCCCACGTGCCACGCTCTCACGTGACCTTTGGGTTTTCTTTTTTTTTTTTTTTTTTTTTTTAGTTTGGGCATGTTGTAGGTGCATGTTTTGTGACCCGGTGGATGCACTCGAATAAAATCCAATGTGGTTTGGTTTGGTTTGTATGATTGGGCTTCTTAAACACGAATACACAACATGCATGCGTGTGACTTGTGAGTTGTGGCCTTGTGGGGGTCTTCTATAATTAGTCTACGCCTTGAATCTGATCGTGTTCGAGGGTGTATCTAGTGCATATAAGATATGGATTTAAGAGAGATGTATAGTGATAAATTTGTGATTTTTTCTTTATAGTAGTTGAGGTTACCTATATAAAATATGGGTTAAAAACTTAAAATTACAAATATTCACAAGTTTGCCCCTATATATCTCTCTGATATCCATATCCTATATGGACTAAAAAAATTTCGATCGTGTTCCCCCTTCGTAGAATTCTATTATCGGAATCTCGTCGGTCTAAGCCTATTTTTGGACTGTTGGCTTACTGACGATCGAGGTCAATAAAATTACATCTTATCTCCTCTACATGTAGATGTAGTCACGTAATTAACACATTATGGGTGAACCAATATAGTTCTTCTGTTTAATTTACTGGTAACTTTTCCCATTTAGAGAAATATCATATTACTGACAACTTCAATTTTCTTTCCACTTTTGGTTAAATTTTTGAGTAAAATGACCAAATAACTTTGAGCCTGATTATATTACTCATAAATAAACTTATATAAACCATATTACTCATAAATAAACTTATATAAAACCATACTCCCTTTCTCTCTCTCTCTCATTGCTTTCTCCCTTCCAAACAAAAAACTCCAAAAATAGGCTATCATAGATGAAACACTCCATGGTAAACCCCCAATTTCCCCTTTAACTTATAGTTTTTTTTAGTTTTTTTTTTTTTTACTTTTATCCAATAATTGTGAGTTCCCCTAATATAAGATTTAGGTTTAGTTTCCCTTTTGTGAGAATTAGATTTGTTTCCCTTTTTGGGGAATTAGGGTTAGTTTTCTTGTTGTCATCAGAAGATTTTCTTAGTTGATGACAATATGTGTGGCGTTGGATCAAATATCAGATCAATTCGTACAATAATTTGTTGAATCGAGTATTATCCAAAGCAAGAACAATCAGAGATCGCAAGGCCCGACCCCCTTGTAAAAGGTTGCAGAGGACAACGATTTCATGAGACGATGGTATTTCTCAATGTCAGATCTCACAAGCGATTATAGTTCTATTGAGTTAGAATTATTATTAGGTTCAATTTTCATTGTATTTGTTGTTTTTTTTTATCTTTGTTGTAGATGACGTATGACTTGCTATGAATAAAATAGTTTATTTCCCTAAAAAAATGAATATTCTTAATATTCTACGTTAAAACATCTTCAACCTCCCACTACCTCCACCGGCACCCTAACCCAGAAAATCAAACCACCACCGTCACCATAGTTTATTAAAATACATTTGTTAAGGTAAAAAAACCCAAATTATATAAACTATAGAAACTTGAAATACTTTGTATAAAGCATGTGTTTTTGTGGCCAAATTACACATATACAAGTATGAAATTAGCTAGGATAATCTTTGTCTTTTACTTATATATTATTTTTTAAAAATCTAACCGGGTAACCGTTCTGGAACCGATTCCAGCGGTTTCGGTTCAAAAATTTGGAACGTCCAACCGGTTCCAATTATCAGACAATCGGTCGCGTTCCGGTTCCGGTTCCACCAAAATGACCGGGTACCCGATCTTGCTAACCCTACTAGATACACCCAACACGATCAGATTCAAGGCGTAGACTATTATAGAAGACCCTACAAGGCCACACAACAGTCACACGCATGCATGTTGTGTATTCGTGTTTAAGAAGCCCAATCATACAAACCAACCAAACCAATTGGGTTTATTCGAGTGCATCCACGGTCCACCGACGTGCGGGTCACAAACATGCACCTACAACATGCCCAAACTAAAAAAAAAAAAAAAGAAAAAAGAAAACCAAAGGTCACGTGAGAGCGTGGCACGTGGATCACGTTAGTAGTATCAAAGGGGCTCAGATCGGACGTGAATAGACAGAGTAACAGTGACAACCGTGCTGACCACCGTTAGATTGGCTTTTTGACGTAAGGCAGTTCTCTCACAATGTGGGGTCACTGACACTATTCTCAGCCTAATCACGTGCCGTTGGTATTGGTTCCCATCCTCCTTCCTTTTTAGTCTTTTTGATTTTATCTCTTTTTTTCTAATCCATCTTCTTTACATCATTTCACAAACTAATTAAGTATATCATCTTTTATTCTTCTTCTTATTATTGTGTTTCTCTTTCTCAACCTGCATCTTGTAAGCAACTATTCTTAATATGTTGCCTCCATTTTTTTCTTCCTTTTGTTTAAGATTAAGATTGGCTTGGTCCACCACACTATTAATAAATATCTAATGCTGTCAAGTGCATCCCGTTTTTCATTGTATATATATGTCAGCCTAAACTACTAATCCAACTAAGCTACTCCTTACACCAACTTATAGGTTTAAGGATTTCCATCGTTTGGGCTTAAACCTTCTGTCACTATATGTTGAGACCCAAGAATATGTTATATATTAACTCTCCCTTGTATGAAAAGTCCCTTTTTGGATTTGGATGAGAGAGAGGAGGAAATCAGAAGATCTACCTGTACATCGTTTATGTCATAGTGGTTCTAATACATGCTTATTAATGGATCATCTCAACTAGAGGTGGTCAAAGTAACACAACACAAAATCAACACGTTATTAACGGGTTTGGGTTGAGGATCTTGACTCGTTTATGTAAACGGTTAACACGACACAACTGTTTATTAAATGGGTCGGGTTAGGGTTGAGAATTTCAACCGTTTAAATAATGGGTTGACACGACACGATGCACCTAATTATATACATTAGTATGTAAAAAGACGTGACAGCACTCGACAGGAAATGACCCGTTATTAGCGGTTTGGGTCAAGGGTGTCAACCCGTTTAAGTTAAACAGGTTGACACGACACGACACCGTTTATCACACGGGTCGGGTTAGGGTTGAAGAAGTCCAACCCGTTTATATGAGTGCACGACACGAAATGACACCTCTATTCTCAACCAAAAGTTTAATTAACCTCATGGTGGAGATATCTGAATATGTTATATACTCTATCATATGTATATTACTGTATTGGATAGACTACCATATATATGGATGTGAGATTAAACAGTAATTAGTTAGCCTCGGGAAAGTGTCACATAATTCTTAGGGTTGATTTTTCCCCCACACTATCTATGAATTAGACTGACAAATTCTAGTTTCCTTGACAAAATCCTTAATCACGTACCAAGTACTAACCTTCGGTTTTAGTAGTGTATGTATGCTATGGAAGATTCAACTTCAAACATAATTTATTAGTTGGTGAGTACAATTGAATTGAAGTAACCATTTTGAGTCATGTATTGCATTAGCTCGGTTTACAGATGGTCAAATAACCAACAATCTCCTCTCATCTAACTACATGTAACGCATAATAGCATAATACTTGAAGTCAGTGAATAATCTAGTGCTTGCCATGACACTTTTGTAAATAATCATGCCGTTTGGAACCCTACATTCTATATTGTGGTAAAGACCTAGCTAGATGCTGCATCTATCTTCTTATGATGTTCATTTTGAGCACACAATGTACAACATTACAACTTAACTAGTGTGGAGTCCATTGTGGTGGCATTAGGGTCAAGGCCGTTCCTGGGTTTTTGGGACCCGGGGTGAAACTATGAATGAGGGCCCTAGGTCACTCGGTTGTAAGTAGGGCCAACGCCACCATGTGAAAGGAGTGTATGTAGGCAGTGGCGTGGTTTGTGTCGTCGTGAGTGATGCAAGAGGCGAAGGTTAGTGATGGTGGTGGATGGCAGATGGAGAATGTATCTGCAGTGAGGTACTTGGAGGTAGATTGAGATTATTAAGGGCTCATTTTCGAATGTTGTGTGAGATTAAATCTTCGTTTTTACAAAATTAAGAAGATAGTTGACATGAATATAACAATTGTTTTTTTAAATTTTTTGTTAAAGATTGTTACTCCGTGCTTGAATTCTAAATAATCATCTTTTTGAATGGATTCAAATAAATACTAAATGGTAGTTGTATTTGATTGATACAAGGCAATATAACATCACTCTCAATATGTAAAGTATAGATTAGAATCCGACTTAATTTTCAATGAAGCAAGGAAGCCTATTATTTTTCTCAAAGCCCTATTTTTATATCCTAGGGAGAGAAAAGAGTGGAAATAAGGGAGAGTGAGGTTGCCAAAGGTAGTGAAAAGGTGTATAATATAGTCTCGTACGAGTAAAAAATAGAAATTTAATAAGACTGATTAAAGATTAATTAATAGAATATTATGGGGTACAATAATTATTTTTATTGTTCACATGAGCCATGACAGCGGTATATATTATTATGGGTAGAGGAGAATTAAACTGTGTGACCTATATATTTTACATTGATTTCATTATATCATTGGGTCAAGATTAAAGGATTTGGGAGATGGGGCCCTTAGGCATAACACAGAGAATACTAGAAGTATCACTCCACACTGGATCATAAACTGGCTAAAATACTTCGGAAAAGAGAGGAAACAGCAGACAGCTGCACAAACTACTTCTCGGCCACTCTCCAAGAACTATGCATGAAGAAACAACTCTCTTCCAGGCAAACAAACCAAACCCGCAGGGTATCTAGCTAGAATAATGAACAACTGCAAAAAGGAAGAGTATGCACAAGGAAAAGGCGACGCACAGCAACTTCGGGACGGTTCACCACAGCAAAGGGAAACAGCTTGATGGAGAACTCTGCAACGTTCTATACCCATTACTCTGGAGGATAAACAAGTAAGACGAGAATCATATGACTAAAAAGCACAACTTGACAGAACAAATGACCCAATCACGGAGATAAGAGCAGTCATCGGACACCATGCAATTACTACAAGACTGCTACAA
>SNQN01000815.1:63179-79301 GCA_008642245.1 Bassia scoparia | reverse complement strand
AAAAGTCATAACCAGTTACTTGGTACTGGTTATAAAACCGGTGGTGTCGGATACCCGGTACTAGAACCGGTACCACCGGGTACCCACTGGGTACCGGTTCCAAAATTTTTGTACCCGGAACCGGTCACCACCGGTTCCTCATTTTTGGAACCGGAACCGGTACCGATCCAACCGGTTCCGGTTCCGGAACCACCGGTTCCGGACCGGTTCCAAGTACTGGGCCGGGTACCCACTGTTTTTGCTCATCCCTAGTATCTAGTGCATATAGGATATGGATTTAAGAGATGTATAGTGATAAATTTGTGATTTTTCCTTTATAGTAGTTGAGGTTACCCATATAAAATATGGGTTAAAATTACAAATATTCACAAGTTTACCCCTATATATCTCTCTGATATCCATATCCTATATGGACTAAAAAAAATTCGATCGTGTTCCCCCTTCGTATAATTCTATTATCGGAATCTCGCCGGTCTAAGCCTATTTTTGGACCACTGGCTTACTGACGATCGAGGTCAATAAAATTACATCTCATCTCCTCTACATGTAGACGTAGTCACGTAGTTAACACATTATGGGTGAACCAATATAGTTCTTCTGTTTAATTTACTGGCAACTTTTCTCATTTAGAGAAATATCATATTACTGACAACTTTAATTTTCTTTCAACTTTTGGTTAAATTTTTTGAGTAAAATGACCAAATAACTTTAAGCATGATTATATTACTCATAAATAAACTTATATATACCATACTCCCTTTCTCTCTCTCTCTCTCGTTGCTTTCTCCCTTCCAAACAAAAAACTCCAAAAATAGGCTATCATAGATGAAACACTCCATGGTAAACCCCCAATTTCCCCTTTAACTTATATTTTTTTTTTGTTTTTTTTTTACTTTTATCCAATAATTGTGAGTTCCCCTAATATGAGATTTAGGTTTAGTTTCCCTTTTGTGAGAATTAGGTTTGTTTCCCTTTTTTTGGGAATTAGGGTTAGTTTTCTTGTTGTCATCAGAAGATTTTCTTTGCTGATGACAATATGTGTGGCGTTGGATCAAATATCAAATCAATTCGTACAATAATTTGTTGAATCGAGTATTATCCAAAGCAAGAACAATCAGAGATCGCAAGGCCCGACCCCCTTGTAAAAGGCTGTAGAGGACAACGATTTCATGAGACGATGGTATTTCTCAATGTCAGATCTCACAAGCGATTATAGTTCTATTGAGTTAGAATTATTATTAGGTTCAATTTTCATTGTATTTGTTGTTGTTTTTTTTTTATCTCTGTTGTAGATGAAGTATGACTTGCTATGAATAAAATAGTTTATTTCCCTAAAAAAACGAATATTCCTAATATTCTACGTTAAAACATCTTCAACCTCCCACTACCTCCACCAGCACCCTAACCCAGAAAATCAAACCACCATCGTCACCACGCACACCCCACCACTCACACCCTTAAACAACCACCACACTACCAAAAGGCTCGTAAGCACAGAAATTTAGGGAACGGATTTAAATCTATCCCTAAATTAGGGGACAAATTTTTAATCGTCCCTAACAGGGACTTTAAGAACCCAACCAAGCAACCATCGCACCGCCATTTCAACCCAACCAAGCTCACCATTTGCACCAACCAAAGTCGACCATTTCGAAGAACCAAGCCACAATTTGAAATATCGAACAACCATAATCAATATCGATCCAAATTCAAACCGGTTTTCAACGAATTCGAACCATCCAAACTTAAAATCGAGAAAAGCTGGATTCGAACTTGTAATTTCGGAAAACATTGGTGGTCACATTTAATAGGGTTTGGTTTGACTTTGGTAGGGTGGATTGTTGATGTGGCAATTCCTATGGATCCACTCACAGAGGACACGTGTCCCTATAATTATGCCTAAGTTCTGATTGAAATACCATCATGTATAATGATGAATGAAATGGGCTAGGTCTAGATCCAGTGAAAAACCAACCCACATCTCATTACCTACAGATATGTGCCATACGTGGCACACCTCTGATTGGGAGATGATACCCCAACTGAAACAGAAAAATACAGGGGACATTTACTATTCACTTCACTTTTCCAATTCTAACAGTTATATACCAGCCGTTATATTGCATTCTCCCATCACAGTCAGTCTCACTTGATCCACCAGAAAGGGAGTTTCCTATACCCTATACACTTTCCTTTTTTAGCCCCTCATTATTGAGTACTTGACTAATGCATCGAGGGAGGATAATCGGAAGATTATCTTCTTTGTTCAGGTCCAGACGAGTCCCTGTAAGCAGACGGGTCCCTTCCCAGACGAGTCCTCCTTTGGACGAATCCGATCTGACGGATCCTTGGGAGATGACGAGTACCCACCAACGAAGACAGCTCTCCAAGCCCTGTATCAGCCGAGATCACTCTTCGTCCGCACGAAGTCTTCGCTGACTCGACCTGCACCTGCTTCCCGCTGGCTAGGGAGAACCTAAATTCAACCTCCTCTAAGTCTCCAAAGCTCAACATTAGCTACGATTGTAGCATCCATTTGGCGCCGCTGGGGGGGTGGTCTAGCCATGGCAGGAAGAGTATCCCTCGATTGAGGAAACCCGTTTCAACTTTGCGACGTGACGCATGAGGAAGATGTCAATCCGCCCCCCGCCACTGACTGAGGCAGGCGAAAAGGGGAGAACAGCGGCTGAACTCCCAGGCCTCCACAGGGCTATATGTCACTTCAGCAGGAGGTACGACTTGGCCCAGACTCTCCACCCAGGCGTAATCTGTTTTGAAGTATATGGTCCAAGACGCTCAGCCAGTCCGTCAACAATTGCAGGAAGGCGCAAGTCCTGCCCAAAACACAACTTCAGCTGGCTCAAATAAGTTGGGCCAAGAGGAAGGAAGGAGATGCTGGCTAGCCGACTGTGCTGAATCTGCCCCAGTTATCCACGAACTAAAAGCGAGACAAAGTGAAGAATCCTTACACTCCACAAGTCCCGAACCCCCCGATAGCGAGAGAAGGTAAAACTTAACACCATGCCGACAGCGCCAACGGCTCGTCTTTGTCGAAGCCCGTTAGGGAGCTCCGCGACCCAGGAGGAAACCAGAAGAGGCCAAGTCTGAAGTTCGGGTCGGTACGAAGCAACACTCTGGGCCCGTAACTCTAATCGAGACGAGATGCCCGTCATAGTCATAGACCGCAAAAAGTCGAACGCGTCCCAAGTTGGGATGTGCAGGGAGAGACAGGCGAAGAAGCAGGCCCGGGCCGAATACTGCCCATTCCTGACCATTCTGGGTCCGAGGTCCTACTCCAGCATGCCGGAGAGTCCCACCTTTTCTGGCCATTTCAGGCTGCAAGTCCGAACCCCCCATTCAAGATCCAGACCTACTCAGGTTATACCAAGCCCATCTAGGGGCAAGTAAGCAGTGTTACGATATTGGGGGCAATCCCCTGACAGCGGGATATGCTCCCGCAGACTATCACACAGCTGCTCCGCCTCTAGGAGGGTATTCTCCAGAAGAATTCAATCCCGCAACAGCGAATCATCACCCGGCTTTAGCCGAGAGGCTCAGAGCCTTGTCAATCACCCAACACTCTCCGCTCTCCCCAGCCATCACATTGGCTTCCAAGATGAAGGTTAAGTTCCCTACTATCACCCCGTATGACGGGAAGTCAGATCCTGATGATCACCTAGCTCTTTACAAGCATCTTATGCTCACAACTCCGGCTGATGACGCCACTTGGTGTCGGTACTTCCTAGCCACACTCTCGGGCGTTGCCCAGAAGTGGTTTAATGGTCTTCCTTCGGGATCGATCAACAACTTCACCGAGTTGTCTATGCTGTTCTCTCATCACTTCATGGCAAATAGGCAACAGAAAAAGTGCAGCATGCATCTCGCCAGGATCCAACAAGGAAGTGGCGAATCACTCCGCAACTACGTTAAGAGGTTTAACAATGAGGCGCTTCAGATCCCTGGTCTAGACCAACATATTGTCTACGACTGCTTCTTCCGTGGATTGCACGAGGACTGCGGCTTCAAGTTTGAAATGGCGCAGAAAAATTGTAATGACTTGAAGAGTGCGCTCCGAGAAGCCGAAATTACATCCGTGCTGAAGAGGTCTGTCGGCTTCCCGCAAGAGCAAGAATATTCAAAACCAATCCGCCCGAGGGTCGAGCGGAAGCTCACAGAAGTCCCAACAGGAGAAAGCAGGGGGAGAGCGTAAGAAAAATGGCACTTGGGCTGTTGAGAATAGCCGCCAGGGGTATCAAGATAGGAAGCGAAAGAGAGAGGACGATGGTCCCAGGTTTGAATATACCAAAGATCTTTTCCTGGTCTACAAAGACATGAAGGATAAAGTGAGCATAGAAGACCCTCTACCCATGAAGGCGGAGAAAAAGTTTCGGGATAAAAACAAGTACTGCAAGTTCCATCAGGATATTGGTCTCTACACCAACGACTGCCATGTACTGAGGAAGCGTTTGGACGCTTTGGCAGCTGAGGGCAAAATTCCTGACCATCTGATAAAGCGCCCATTTAAGAAGCCTACGGGTGGAGATTCGCCCAAGAATGAGGGAAATGAAACAGACACAGAAGTTTGTCACATGATATCGGGTGGTTTGGCGGCCGGGGGCCCTACCATCCGTGGAAGTAAAGATTACTTACGAAGTTTGAGGTTTTCAGAAGAGTCCGCCGTCCAGGAGAAGGACGAGTTTCCAGAGGTCCTTATTTGTGAAAAGGACAGAGGTTCAATTCGCCTACCCCATGACGACCCGCTGGTGGTTGAAATGAAGGTGGCAAATATGACTGTTCACCGAATTCTCATAGATACCGGCAGTTCGTCTGATATAATCAGTTGGGACTGTCTCTTGAAACTTAAATACAATGATGATGATCTAGTCAAGGCGACCCACCCAATCGTTGGATTCGGTGGAGGGGTGATTCACCCTGTTGGTATTGTTACCTTGCCTGTACGACTGGGCAGCAAGATGGAATGTAAACATGTAAAAGTAAAGTTTCTTGTGGTCAAAGGGCTGTCCGCATGCAACATTATACTTAGACGACCAACTCTTAATCAAGTGAAAGCAGTGGTGGTTACTCACCTGATGCTCCTTAAGTTCGTCTGCGACGACAAAAAGACCATTGGGTCTATACGAGGGGATCAGCAAGCGGCACGAGAGTGCTATCTGACCACACTCAAGCCCCTCGCTGGGGGGGGGAAGAGAAGGAAGAGATTGGTGACCAACCACCTGCTCAAAAGAAGAGGAGGTCAGGAGAGGTAATGTGGGTCCATGGTTTACATCAGGAGATGATGGCGGTGCACGGGTTATATCAGGCGGCTTCGAAGCCTGAACCTGTCGATGCACCAGAAGACTACATTCTTGATCCGTCTAGACCAAAACGGACGGTCAAGGTTGGACGAACCATTGATCCTGCGCTCAGCCAAGAAATCAAAAATTTGTTAACAGAGTTTAAAGATGTGTTCGCATTCACTGTGGACGAAATGCCAGGGATCGACCCATCGATAGCCCAGCATGCTTTGCAAGTAGATCCATTGGAACGACCAGTAAAATAGTAGAAGAGAAATCTGGGGCCAGTCCGAAGCAAGGCTGCAGACGAAGAGGTCAAGAAATTGCTGGATGCCGGATTTATCCGAGAGTGCCAATACCCAGAATGGGTGGCAAATGTGGTCCTGGTTCCCAAACCCAATGGTACATGGAGGATGTGCGTTGACTACACGGATCTCAACAAAGCATGCCCCAAAGATCCGTTTCCTTTACCAAAAATCGATAATCTGGTCGATGCAACTACTGGCCACCAGTTAATGAGCTTCGTCGATGCTTTTTCAGGTTTCCATCAAATTCCCATGAAGCCGGAGGATCAGGATAAAACTGCTTTTGTGACGGACAATGGCTTATACTGTTATAAGGTGATGCCCCCGCTACCTTTCAGCGGCTGGTAAATACAGTATTCTTTAAGCAGTTAGGAAGGAACGTCGAAGCTTACATCGACGATATGATAATCAAAAGCAAGCTCCTCGGTGATCATCCGTCCGATTTGAGGGAAACCTTCGAAACACTTCGGCACTTCCAAATGAAATTAAACCCAAAGAAGTGTGTATTCGGCGTCACAGCAGGCAAGTTTCTGGGATTTTTGGTGGACAAAAGGGGGATCAAGGCCAATCCTGATAAGGTGAAAGCAGTCCTCGACATGTTGTCACCCAGGAATGTAAAGGAGGTCCAAAAGCTCACCGGATGTTTGGCGGCTTTGGGAAGATTTCTGTCAAAATCAGGAGATAAGTGCCAACCCTTCTTCAAGACGATAAAGAAAAATGCCAAATTTGAATGGACTCCTGAAGCAGAAGAAGCCTTGGTCAAGATCAAGGAACATCTACATACGCTCCCCAGGCTGGTGAGTCCCCGATTGGGAGAAACTTTGCATCTCTACCTTGCAGCGTCGAATCACGCTGTTTCATCAGCTTGCAGAGAAGGAGTCCAGCTTCCGATCTATTTCATCAGCCATGTCCTGCAGAACGCTGAAATCAGATATCCGACCCCTGAAAAGTTTGGCCTCGCTCTTCTTAAGGCAAGTCAGAAGCTTAAGGCATATTTTGTCGCCCATCGAATAGTGGTCTACACCGATCAGCCAATAAAGGACTCTCTTACCCGCTTGGAGTCATCCGGAAGGATGCTGAAATGGGCAATATGGCTGAACGGTTATGACATCATCTATGAACCAAGGAGGGCGATCAAGGGGCAGGCCCTAGCCGATTTCATTGTCGAACTCACAAAGCCTCCCCAACAAGAAGGTCTTACCAATGTTTGGAAATTATTTGTTGATGGGTCAGCCACACAGGACGGATGTGGAGCGGGTATCCAGTGCCGATCTCCTGAAGGGGATATCTATGAATATGCAATGAAGTTCAATTTCCAAACGACTAACAACGAAGCTGAGTATGAGGCTCTTATAGCCGGGATCAAAATGTGTAAGGCGGCAGGGGCCCGACGAATTGAGGCCATGTCGGATTCTCAATTGATTGTTAGTCAGGTGAATGGAGAATATGAAGCTAGAGATCAGAACATGGCCAAGTATCTGGAAATGGTAAAGAATGAGATCAAGGACTTGGATAGCTTTGTGCTGCTTCAAGTTCCGAGATCTGAGAACAATCAAGCCGACGCATTGTCAAAGCTTGCCAGTTCTGCCAGTGGGGATGCCCCTCGTACTGTGTTTTGGGAAGTCAAAAATTTTAAGAGTATCGATGACATGGAGGTCTCCAACTTTATTGACAGAAGCAATACTTGGATGAACGACATCACCGAGTACATGGTCAGTGGTGTTCTGCCATCAGATCCGGATCAGGCCAAACGAGTCAAGGTTCAGTCATCATGGTTTGTCTTGTGGAAAGGGCACTTGTACAAAAAGTCCTATAGTCATCCCCTGTTAAAGTGTGTAACCCCTGAAAAGGGAGCCGAGATACTGGAGGACATACATGAGGGATATTGTGGCTCGCACATTGGTGCTCGAGCATTGGCAGAAAAAGCCTTAAGGACTGGGTACTTCTGGCCGACGATCCGTAAAGACGCCGAAAACTTGGTCAGAAAATGTGTCAAATGTCAAATACATGCAAACATACCGCGAAAGCCCGCCAACCCCTTGACTCCGGTACTCTCACCGCTTCCGTTCGCCAAGTGGGGGATGGACATACTTGGTCCTTTCCCTCAAACTTCAGGGCAGCGGAAGTATGTGATAGTGGCGGTTGATTATTTTACAAAGTGTCGAGGCTGAACCAGTTCGGGGCATCAAGACGGCTGATGTCAAAAATTTCATCTGGAAAAACATCATCACCCGTTTCGGTGTGCCACGGTCGATAGTTTTTGATAATGGACCCCAGTTCGAGTGCTCCAAGCTTGTAGATTGGCTCAAGGAAGCCGGGATAGCAGGGCATTTTGCCTCGGTTGCTCATCCGCAAGCTAATGGGCAGGTGGAAGCCTTCAACAAGACAATTGTTTCAGGAATTAAGAAAAAGCTTGACCATGCGAAAGGGCTATGGGCAGAAGAGTTATACAATGTTCTCTGGTCCATTCGGACGACTGAAAAGGGCTCAACAGGCGAAACCCCCTTTATGCTGGTTTATGGGTCTGATGCTGTCTTGCCCATTGAGATTTACGAGCCAACGCTTAGGGTCATGATGTATGATGAACACGCAAATTGGGCCGCTCTTCGCCACAACTTGGACTTAATACCCGAGACTAGGGGCAATGCTTTGCTACGCCAGCAGCTTTATAAGTTACGGATGACTCGTGAACACAAAAAGCCAGTCGGTCTGCGACCTATGAGGTTAGGAGACTTGGTGCTGCGAAAAATGGAAGCTGTGGGCAGGCTCAAAGAAGACGAGAAACTAACACCCAATTGGGAGGGACCGTACAAGATAGTGGGGGTACTACGTGAAGGCACCTTCAGGTTGGAAGCTATGGATGGCCGACCTATCCCACGAACTTGGAATGCCGACAATCTTAAAAAATTCTATGTGTAAGTCGCTGAGATTATAACTATGCTCTATGTACCTAGAATTCTAGATGAATGAAATCCTCCATGGTTCCTACTCATATTGCTTGTTCAAAGTCCTTTATTTTAAGGCAACCGACGTAAGACTTTCCTTTAAAAAGCAGTCGAAAGACCCTTGCTCAAGGGCATAAAATTTGAACGTAAGTCTTTCCTTTAAAAAGCAGTCGAAAGACCCTTGCTCAAGGGCATAAAATTTGAACGTAAGTCTTTCCTTTAAAAAGCAGTCGAAAGACCCTTGCTCAAGGGCATAAAATTTGAACGTAAGTCTTTCCTTTAAAAAGCAGTCGAAAGACCCTTGCTCAAGGGCATAAAATTGAACGTAAGTCTTTCCTTTAAAAAGCAGTCGAAAGACCCTTGCTCAAGGGCATAAAATTTGAACGTAAGTCTTTCCTTTAAAAAGCAGTCGAAAGACCCTTGCTCAAGGGCATAGAATTTGAACGTAAGACTTTCCTTTAAAAAGCAGTCGAAAGACCCTTGCTCAAGGGCATAATTAGAAGATCGATACGGCAAAATCACCAAGTTCATGGGCAATCAGTATGATTGATTGACTCAACACCCCTACTAGGTCTTAAGTCAATCACTCGTAAAAAAATCATTTGAACTTGTATATTTTGCCTATACACTAGTATAATGACCCTCGACTTTATAGGTAGGGTCGAATGAGTAGTTCTATATTTTACAAAGGGAGAATTCGATTCGACGGAATATCTCACCTAAGTAAAGATCGAATGAGTAGTTGTATATTTTACAAAGGGAGAATTCGATTCGACAGAATATCTCACCTACGTAAGACCGAATGGGTAGTCCTATATTTTACAAAGGGAAAGTTTCGATTCGACTGAAAATCTCGTCTAAAACCCTAATCGGTTCAACTACAACAGACGGATAACTATGTTCGCCATATGCTGACAACAAGGACAAAGTTTCCAAGAATAAGGGCAACTAAGGTATGGTTGACTTCCTTTCTATAGGGTACAAGTTAGTCGAAGCCTGAAAACATTTATTCTTGGACTCTTTGCCCTGTCCTAAGAAGGATTCGACTGTGCTGATAATTTTGGGGCAACCATAAACACATTCACACAAACAGATATACGGAAAACTTGTTCAAGTTGGATCAAATTCTGTCAAATTAGTATATTCAAGGACAGAATAGAGTGACTCGTCAGTCATATGCAACTGACGAAAACATCACAAAAAATAGTATTCAGCAAAATACGGTGTTAAAATTGTCAAGCTACGGATATATAAGTTACAAGATAATAATAATTCAAAGTTTGAAGACTACATCAAGCGGAGGCCCCCTCGGTTTCAACCACTTCGCCATCTCGTGGTTGATCTTCCACATCACCGTCCTTGGGCGCACTACTGTCAACATTGGCTGGATCCTCAGGTTGTTCGACTGCAGATTTTGAAGCAGCTTGGTCTTCATCTTCTTGGTTATCCTCTTTTTCTTCTGACTCAGACGAGCCACCATCGTCACCCTCAGACGAAGAAGATGAATCAACCTTGAGAGTATTGCAGTTGTATTTGGCGGGAGGGAGATCGGGAATTGTTCGCCCTGCTTTCTCTGCAGCAGCCTTTGCAGCAGCATGACCAGCTACGTCAATCTGACGATCGATTCTCTCCTCCAAGCACATCAGATTTAATTCCTCAGGAAGGTCGGCCCAGGCTTGTCGAACCATCTTTCGCATATCCCTGAAGCCTTGGACCCTAGCAGTTCGAACATTTTGTTTGAGCTCGCCAATTTGCGTAGACAGAGCAGTGACCTGGCCTTCAGCAGTAGATGCTCTAGTTTCAGCATTCGACGCCCTGGTCTCTTTGTCCTCCAGCTCCTTCTGGACTTGTTCCTTGTAAGCTTGGACCTGCCTGTCAATCTCCTCTTTGCAGGCCGACTGCAGCTTTGCCTTGATCCCTTCGGCAACCTTAGCCTCGATCTCAGCGTCGAGATCCTGCTTCGCTAGGGAGAGAGCCTCATTCTGCTTTTTGAGGTCATAGATGCGTCGGAGGGCCCAATTGTAGGAATGGTTAAGGCTGTGGAGGCGAGTGGCTAGCATATCCTAGGCATACTGCCTCTCGGCAACAATGCACTCCGTCTGCTCCTTAATATATTCCATTGCAGTATCCATAGCCGCAAAACCTCTTTTGGCCTCTCGTCTGTCACTTCTGGTCTTTTTGACAAACGAGTCCAGCCTGGCCAAACCCTGCAAAGAAGGAAATCAAATGTTAACAAATTTTCACAAGGCAACAAAAGGAAAATCGGATAATGCAGAAAAATCTACCTCTACAAACATGCCGAAGAATGGACCGATATAACCCTTCTCACACCCAGTGAGGGTATCCCGATAAGCCTTCGGGATCATCCCCGTCACCTGGGTGATCATACTTCTCCTTTCCTTCCAGCTGAACTTTTTTGAATCTCCCAGAGAAGATTCGCCTTCCTCCGACAAATAGTCGTCGTCGTGCTTTTCGTCTTCTTGCAGCTCTCTCTCTAAATTTGCATTACGACGACGGAAGTATCTTTTGAACCCTTTTGTCAGATCGAAGTCTGGGATCTTGCCTCGTCTGACAGGAGGAACAGCTTTTTCGGGATTGGAGTTGAGAAGGGGAGGATCCACAGAGGGATTGGCATCAAAAGCCGCCAAGTCCATTTCGTCATATGAGTTGAAGAGTTCAGAACTCTCCAAGGGAACAGGGTACATGGTGAGATAGTCGAGTTTCTCCTGACGCCTTTCAGGATCGTCATCGCTATTATACTCCTCATCAATCACCAGTGGCTGCTTGCCCTCTCGATGACCAGGATCTTTGGGATTTACTTGGCTTCCCCCCTGGCCATGATGTACCTCGGCAATAAGCTCGACCATCGAGCCTCCAGCGGATCGTTCAGCGGCACCTGGTGGAAGTACCGATGAATGTTTTTTCTTCTTTTCCTTCTTCTTCTTTCGACGAGCTTCCTCCGAAGCTCTCAAAGCATCAGCGGCGGTACTCACCTTGACAGGCGGATCCCGAGGGTTGTATGGATCTAACTCCTGTGTCATCTCGACATCAGGAGTTTCAGTAGCTGCCGACACAGAAGTCGACTTCTCTTTTCTTGACTTCTTCGACTGGTGAGATTGTGGCTCTCCCCCAGTCGGCGCATCTCTTTCCTTCCGTTTGACCACGGAATAGGATGATTTCTCTTTCGTCTTTGGGTCTTCCTGACCCCCTGTTTTCTTGGGCTCTTTCGGACCCTTTTTTGTGGAACTCTCAGATTTATGGGACTTGTCCTTCGTCCCCTTTGATGGTTTTTTCTGCATGAAAAAGATTATCAGTATCACATATAATCGGTTCTCTATTACCCGACTTACATAGTTCGGACGAATAGGGAGACGTATATAAAACAAAGGACCACTTCGATTCGACTGAAGTTTCCTTCATTGTATCAAACATCCTGATCTATTCGACTTATATAGTCTAGTCGAATAAGTAGTTGTGTATAAAACAAGGGTCACTTCGATTCGACTGAAGTTTCCCCTTGCGTTATACACAACTACTCACTCGACACTCTTTTGAGGAAGACGAATCACTTGATTCGATCTTTCCTATTCGACTCTTTTAGTCTGGTCGAACAAGTAGTTGTGTATAAAACAAGGGTTACTTCGATTCGACTGAAGTTTCCCCTTGCATTATACACAACTACTCACTCGACACTCTTTTGAGGAAGACGAATCATATGATTCGATCTTTCCTATTCGACTCTTTTAGTCTGGTCGAACAAGTAGTTATGTATAAAACAAGGGTTACTTCGATTCGACTGAAGTCTCCCCTTGCATTATACACAACTACTCACTCGACACTCTTTTGAGGAAGACGAATCATATGATTCGATCTTTCCTATTCGACTCTTTTAGTCTGATCGAACAAGTAATGTATAAAACAAGGGTTACTTCGATTCGACTGAAGTCTCCCCTTGCATTATACACAACTACTCATTCGACACTCTTTTGAGGAAGACGAATCACTTGATTCGATTTTTCCTATTCGACTCTTTTAGTCTGTTCGGACAAGTAGCTGTGTATAACACAAGGGTCGCTTCGATTCGACTGAAGTTCCCCCTTGTATTATACCCAACTACTTACCCGACACACATTTGAGGAAGACGAATCACTTGATTCGATCTTTCCTATTTCGAATTTCCATTGAAGGAGACGAATCAAATGATTCGACATCTCACATTCGACTTGTTTAGTCAAAGTCAAGGAAGTTGTATATAATACGAGGACTACTTCGATTCGACTGAAGTCCTCCCTTGTATTATACCCAACCACCTACTCGACCTTTGTCGAAGGAGGCGAATCTCGTACGATTCGCTTCTCCCTATTCGGCTTATTAAACTCAACTAATAGACCAAACGAATGATTAAAAATACCTGACTCTCTTTGGCTTTATCAACTTTTGACTGAAGACGAAATTCCTTCAGTTCGGCGAAGTAAGCAGCTTCGTCCATGCCTTTCTTGTGGTCTGGTAGCTTCTTTCTTGCAGAATCTGAAAATAAAGAAACAAAGTATGAGAAACAAAGCAAGTATCAAGCTAAGTTATACCTCCGAATACTACAAAGGCTACCTCTGGCCCCATCGTTTACACCCACAAGTTGAAAGGCTTCCATAAACAGCGGATCCCCATACCACTGGTGAAGCGGAATCCATACTCGGGGAAGCATTTCAGGCTTGGGTTTCTTGTTTTTCCCAGTCACCCGTCAGTGCTCTTGTGGAATAACATCAGACCCGTCTCTCTCTCCGAAGTAAGGCATCTGCTCTTTCTCCTCCTCCGTCAGATACGGCAAGCCATTCGGATCAACATGACCGATGAACTTGGGTGATGTATTCACCCGATTTAAGGCACTATGAGCATTGTGTTTCTCTTGTTCGCTGAATGACTCAAAGTTCATGATCTGGAAATACAAAAACTCACTCTTCCAGGGTCTAGCTTTGTTGGGTTTGTCATAAACCGTCATCTTGCCTGGTTCGTTGCTCAGACGATACCAGCCCCATTTACAACCTTGAGTGACCTTGCACAGTTGGTGAGTGCGAAGGAACACGTTCACTGACGGTTCCCAATTCTTGGCAGCACAAGCCGTCACATAATTTAGAAGATGGAGGAAAGAATTGGGGGTAAGCTGATAGATCCCTATCTCGTAGGTTCTCAACATTTTACCAATGAAACTGTTGAGGGGAGGTCGGACCCCATAATCCATCACCTCCAGGTATAGAGGGTAATACCCATAAGGGCAGTCGAGCACTGACCTGCCCACCTTGGGGACCAGAAACTTCTGTCTCGGAGGAATCTGAAAGTTATGTCGTAATGTTATTGACATGTCCTGAAGTTTCCTGTAGGACCTGGTCGAGATTAGCATATTTTCGGGTGTCTCCTCCCCCTTCGGGACATACCACTCGACCAACTTGGGGTTCCCCTCATCATCGAGGGACTCTTCAGATTCGTCTTCGACTGGTTCTTTCCCAGCCGGTATTCTGGAGGAATCATCTACCTTATCAGATGATTCATTACCGTCATCACTAGAAGAATCACTTGAGTCTTCCCCGTCAGTGGACGAACCTGACGAACTAGTCGAATTGTCATTCGAATCATCCGAAGAACCGACAGTTTCCGATATCTCCTCATCAGATTCATCAGACGAAGATATCGCCTGACCAGACGGACCGGTATCTGCCCCGTCTTTGTCTTCCAGTCCTTCAGAACTGGAACTAGGGTTTGTGTCAGCAGGAGGTGTCGTCTCACCTTCCTTGTACGGGATCAATTCGGACTCCCTTACGGAGATGGTTTGTTTCGTTCTTGCCATCACTTCGATCTACAAATCTACATGAGGCAAGAACGTCGTATAAAGCCTGGGCGGTGCACAAACACTATGTTGCGATGTTGGACTGGGTATGCTCACACCCCCAACACCCATCTCAAAGGGCATCACGCTTTTGATGGGCGAGCGTATTCGAAATAAAAGTAATAAAATAAATTCAAAGAACAAACAAAAGATTGAGAAAAATTTACCTGGACAGACGATTCAGGCAGAGACGGATCTACAGTCGAATGCAGTCTTGGTTAACAGAAGTGTTCTTGGATCGAAATAGGACGGACTCTCAGTCGAATGCACAGCAGTAAAAAGGAGTTTAGAGAGAGAAAGTAGAGAGAAGGCAGAGAGAAAATCGCAATAAATGATTTTCTCTCTCCTCAACCCTTATATAGGTAGGTAAAAAATTTATTACCTGACCTACAGGTCATTAACCTCCCGAAACCGGAAGAAACTGTTCAGATCCCAGAATGTTTTCCCGCCTAAAGGGAGTTTCCAAATTAAGTCAAACGAAATAGTTTGACCCAATTTGAGGGGCAAATGATGTGGCATCCTTATGGATCCACTCACAAGAGGACACGTGTCCCTATATTATGCCTTAAGTTCTGATTGAAATACCAATCATGGTATAATGATGATATGAAATTGGGCTAGGTCTAGACTCAGTGAACAAGCCAGCCCACACTCATTACCTACAGATATGTGCCACGTGGCACACCCTGATTGGGAGATGATCCCCAACTGAAACAGTATAAATACAGGGGACATTTACTATTCACTCACTTTTTCATTCTACAGTTATTACCCAGCAGTTATTGCATTTCTCCCATCACATCATCTCACTTGTATCCACCAGAAAAGGGAGTTTCCTATAACCCTATACACTTTCCTTTTTTAGCCCCTCCATTATTGAGTACTGACTTAAGCATCGGAGGGAGGATAATCGGAAGATTATCTTCTTTGTTTCAGGTACCAGACGAGTCCTGTAGCAGACGGGTCCCCTTCCCAGACGAGTCCCTCCTTTGGACGAATCCGATCTGACGGATCCTTGGGAGAGACGAATACAGCTCCTCCAAGACCTGTATCAGCCGAGACACTCTCGTCCGTCCGAAGTCTTCGCTGACTCGACTGCACTCTGCTTCCATGGCTAGGGAGAACCTAAATTCAACCCCTCTAATCTCCAGCTCAACATTCCACGCTACGATTGTAGCATCAGATGTGGTGGTAAAATTTCTAGGCTTTAGGTATTTGCTATGGTTGGTGGGTTTGAGGTAGTTGTGGACTTGTGGTGGTTGAAAGTGGCGATATGATTGTGGTTGGTGGTGCTGGGATATTAGGCTAGTAGCATTGGTGGCCATGGTTAATCACAATATCCCATTTCTTCATTCCTTTCTCCTAATAACTATGGGTAACATGGTCATTTACACTTATTAAACACAATTTACATATTCCACCTAGGAGTCTGAGTTTGGTTGAAAGTTATTAGTAAATTGAAACGGGGAAGTATTTGCTTTGCAGTTCTTTTACAAAAATTCTGATCAACTTAAAAAGATTTACTCCATTAGATGGTTTACGCAAATTGCAAGGATATAATAGCTTAATCCAATATGTATTAATTATTATTGGAGGAAATATATGCAACATTTTATTTACAATATTGTCATTTTTTTAAAAAGTTATTTACCAATATGTCATTGGATTTTCAAAAATTGTATGTAATATTCCATATTGTT
>SNQN01000815.1:35253-63149 GCA_008642245.1 Bassia scoparia | reverse complement strand
GCTTGGAGGAGGTCCGAGGGAGCGGCCACCGCGATGGCAAGGGAGGGACAGCTACTCAGGTTATAGGGGGCCAAAGGCCCAATCTAGGGCAAGCACAGTGGTTACGATATTGGGGGCAATCCCCTGACCAGCGGGATATGCTCCCGCAGACATCACAACAGCTCTTCGCCTGCTAGGAAGGGTATGTCTCCAGAAGAATTCAATTCCCGCAACAGCGAATCATCCAACCCTGGTCTTTAGCGAGAGGCTCAGAGCCTTGTCATCACCCAACACTCTCCGCTCTCCCCAGCATCACATTGGCTTCCAAGATGAAGGTAAGTCCCTAACTATCACCCGTAGACGGGAAGTCAGATCCTGATGATCACTAGCCTTTACAAGCATCTTCATGCTCACAACTCCGGCTGTGACTGCCCACTTGGTGTCGGTAACTTCCTAGCCACACTCTCGGGCGTTGCCTCCCAAGACAGTGTTTAATGGTCTTCCCTTCGGGATGATCAACAAGCTTCACCGATTTGTCTATGCTGTTCTCCATCATCATTCAATGGCTCAATATAGGCAACAAAAAAAGTGCAGCAGTGCACTCGCCAGGATCCAACAAGGAGTGGGCGAATCACTCCGCAACTACGTTAAGAGGTTTAACAATGAGGCGTTCACAGATCCCTGGTCTAGACCACATATGTCTACGACTTGCTTTTCCCGTGGATTCACGAGGACTGCGGCTTCAAGTTTGAAATGGCGCAGAAAAATTGTAATGACTTGAAGAGCTGCGCTCCGAGAAGAAATTACATCCGTGCTGAAGAAGGCTGGCTCAGGCTTCCCGCAAGAGCAAGAAATTCAAAACCAATCCGCCCGATGGGTCGAGCGGAAGCTCACAGAAGTCCCAACAGGAGAAAGCTAGGGCGGAGAGCGGTAAGAAAAATGGCACTTGGGCCTGTTGAGAATAGCCGCCAGGGGTTATCTAAGATAGGAAGCGAAAGAGAAGAGGACGATGGTCCCCAGGTATTGAATATACCAAAGATCTTTCCCGGTCAACAAAGAATGAAGGATAAAGTGTGGCATAGAAGACCCTCTACCCATGAAGGCCGAAGAGAAAAAGTTGTCGGGATAAAAACAAGTACTGCAAGTCCATCAGGATAATTGGTCTCTCACCAACGACTGCCATGTACTGAGCGAAGCGTTTGGTACGCTTTTGCAGCTGAGGCAAAATGCTGATACCATCTCTGATAAGGCTCCATTTAAGGAAGCCTATCGTGGAAGATCGCCCAAGAATGAGGGAAATGAAACAGACACAGAAGTTTGTCACATGATTATCAGGGTGGTTGGCGGCCCGGGGGCCCTACCATTCGTGGAAGTAAAGATTATTACGAAGTTTGAGGTTTCAGAAGAAGCCGCCCGTCCAGGGAAGGACGATGAGTTTCCAGAGTCTTATTTGATGAAAGGACAGAGTTCAATTCGCTACCCCATGACGACCCTGGTGGTTGAAATGAAGGTGGCAAATATGACTGTTCACCGAATTCTCATAGCTACCGCCGTCGTCTGTATAAAGTTGGGAACTGTCTCTTGAAACTTAAATACAATGATGATGACTAGTCAAGTGCGACCCACATCGTGGATTCGGTGGAGGGTGATTCCACCCTGTTGGTATGTTACCTTGCCTGTACGACTGTGCAAGCAAGATGGAATGTAAACCCTGGTAAAGTAAAGTTTCTGTGGTCAAGAGGGCTTCAGATGCAACATTATACTTAGACGACCAACTCTAACAAGTGAAGCAGTGGGGTTACTCACCTGATGCCTTTAAATCGTTCTGCGACGACAAAAAGACATTGGGTCTTAATACGAGGGGATCACAAGCGGCACGAGAGTGCTATCTGACCAACTCAAGCCCCTCGCGGGGTGGGGGAAGAGAAGGAAGAGATTGGTGACCCAACCACCTGCTCAAAAGAAGAGGGGTCAGGAGAGGTAATCGTGGGGTCCATGGTTTACATCAGGAGATGATGGCGGTGAGAAACGGTTATATCAGCGGCTTCGAAGCTCCTGAACCTGTCGATGCAACCAACAGACTACATTCTTGATCCGTCTAGACCAAAACGGACGGTCAAGGGTTGGACGACCATGTCCTGCGCTCACCAAAGAAATCACAAATTTGTTAACAGAGTTAAAGATGTGTCGACCATTCACTGTGGACGAAAGCCAGGATCATCCCATCGATAGCCCAGCATGCTGCAAGTAGAGCCATTGGAACGACCAGTAAATAGTAAAGAGACAATCTGGGGCCAGTCCGAAGCAAGGCTTGCAGACGAAGAGGTCAAAGAAATTGCTGAATGCCGATTTATCCGAGAGTGCAATACCCCAGAATGGGTGCAATGTGGTTCCTGGTTCCTAAACCCAATGTACATGGAGATGTGCGGTTGACTACACGGATCCACAAAGCATGCACCCAAAAGATCCGTTTCTTTAACCAAATCGATAATCTGGTCGTGCAACTACTGGCCACCAAGTTAATGAGCTCGCGATGCTTTTCAGGTTTTCCATCAAAATTCCATGAAGCCGGAGACAAAAAAGGAAATAAAAGATCAGATTAAAACCTGCGTTTTGTGACGACAATGGCTTATAACTGATATAGTGATGCCCCGCTACTTTTCAGCGGCTGTAATAATACTAGTATTCTTTAAAGCAGTTAGAGGAACGTCGAAGCTTACAGTGACGATATGATAATCAAAAGAAGCAATGCTCCTCGGTGATCATTCCGCCGATTTGAGGGAAACTTGGAAACATACTTCGCACTCCCAAATGAAATTAAAAACCCAAAAGAAGTGTGGTAGTCGCGGACCAACACAGCAAGATTTGGATTTTGGTGGACAAATAGGGGATCAAGCCAATCCTGAGAAGGTGAAAGCAGTCTCGACATGTTTTGTCCCCAGGAATGTAAAGGAGGTCCAAAGCTCACCGATGTTTGCGGCTTGGGAAATTTCTGTCAAAATCAGGAGAAGTGCAACACCTTCTTCAAGACCGATAAAGAAAAAATGCCAATTTGACTGGACTCCTGAAAGCAGAAGAAGTCTTGGTTCAAGATCAAGTGAAACCTCTACATACGCTCCCCAGGCTGGTGAGTCCCCATTTGGGAGAACCTTGCATCTCTACCTTGCAGCGTCGAATCACGCTGGTGTCATCACTTGCATGAGAAGGAGTCCAGCTTCCGATCTATTCATCAGCCAATGTCTGCAGTAACGCTGAATCAGTATCCGACCCCTGAAAAAGTTTTGGCCTCGATCTCTTAAGGCAAGTCAGAAGCTAAGGCATATTTTGTCGCCATCGATAGTGTCCTCACACCGATCAGCCATAAAGGACTCCTCTTACCGCTTGGAGTCCATCCGGAAGGATGCTGAAATGGGCAATAGGCTGAATGGGGGTTTGACATCATCATATGAAGCCAAGGAGGCGACATCAAGGGGCAAGGCCCTAGCCGATTTCACATTGTGAACTCACAAAGCCTCCCAACAAAGTCTTCGCCAATGTTTGGAAATTATTTGTTAGGGTCAGCCACCAGGAGGATGAGCGGTATCCAGTTGCCGATCTCTCTGCAGGGGCTAATCTATGAAGGCAATGAAGTTCAATTTCCAAACGACTAACAACGAAGCTGAGTATGAGCTTTAATAGCGGATTCAAAATGTGTAAGCGGCAGGGGCCCGTACGAATTGAGCCATTCGGATTCTCAATTGATTGTTAGTCAAGGTGAAGGAAATATGAAGCTAGAGATCAGAAACATGGCCAAGTTCTGAAATGGTAAAAGAAATGAATCAAGGACTTGGATAGCTTTGGCTGCTGTCAGTTCCGAGATCTGAGAACAATTCAAGTCCCGACGCAATTTGTCAAAGCTTCCAAGTTCTGCCAGTGGGGAGCCCTCGGTACTGTGTTTTTGGAAGCTCAGAAATTTAAGAGTATCGATAATGGAGGTCTCCAACTTAATGACAGCGCAATACTGAATGAGACGACATTCTACCGAGTACAATGTCAGTGTGTCTGGGCATCAGATCCGGATCAGGGCCAAACGAGTCAAGGTTCAGTCATCATGGTTTGTCTGTGGAAAGGCTATTGTACAAAAAGTCCTATAAGTCATCCCTGTTAAAGTGTGTAACCCCGAAAAGGGAGCCGAGATACTGAGGACATACAGAGGGATATTGTGGCTTCGCACATTGGTGCTCGAGCATTGGCAGAAGAAAGCTTAAGGACGGGTAACTTCGTGCCGACGATCCGTAAGCGCCGAAACTTGGTCAGAAAATGTGTCAAATGTCAAATCCATGCAAACAACCTGCGAAAGCCGCCAACGGACCCTACTCCGGTACTTTCTCACCGCTCCGTTCGCCAAGTGGGGGATGGACATCTTGGTCCTTTCCCTCAAACTCAGGGCAGACGGAAGTATTGTAGTGGCGGTTGATTAATTTACAAAGTGTCCGAGGCCAACCAGTTCGGGCATCAAGACGGCTGTGTCAAAAAAATTTATCCCTGAAAAACATCATCACCGTTCCCGGTTGCCACGGTCGATAGTTTTTGAATAATGGACCCCAGTTTCGAGTGCTCCAAGCTTGTAGATTGGCTCAAGGAAGCCCGGATATGCAGGGCATTTTGCCTCGGTGCCATCCGCAAGCTAATGGAGGTGGAGAGGCCTTCACAAGACAATTGTTTAGGAATTAAGAAAAAGCTTGACCATTGCGAAGGGCTATGGGCATAAGAGTATACAATGTTCCTCTGGTCCATTCGTGAACGATCTGATAAAGGGCTCAACAGGCCGAAACCCCTTTTGCTGGTTTATTGGTCCCTGATGCTGTCCTTGCCCTGAGAGTACGAGCCAACGCCTTAGGGTCATGATGTATGATGAACGCAAATTTGGGCCGCTCTTCGCCACAACTTGGATTAAAACCCCGAGACTAGGGGCAATGCTGCTAGCCAGCAGCTTTTATAAAGTACGGATGACCTCGTGAACACAAAAAACTCCAGTTCGGTCGCGACTATGAGGTTAGGAGACTTGGTGCTGCGAAAAGATGGAAGCTGTGGGCAGGCTAAAGAAGACGAGAAACTAAACCCAATTGGGAGGACCGTACAAGATAGTGGGGGACTTACTGAAGGCACCTTCAGTTTGGAGCTATGGATGCCGACCCTATCCCACGGAACTTGGAATGCCGACAATCTTAAAAAATTCTATGTGTAAGTCGCTGAGATATAACTAATGCTCTATGACCAGAATTCTAGATGAAGAAATCTCCATGGTTCCTACTCCATATTGCTTCACAGCCTTTATTTAAGCAACCGACGTAAGACTTCCTTTAAAAAGCAGTATTAAAAGCACTCGAAACAGACCCTTGCTCAAGGGCATAAAATTGAACGTAAGTCTTCCTAAAAAGGGCAGTCGAAAGACCCTTGCGCAAGGGCATATAAAATCGAACGTAAGTCTCCTTTAAAAAGCAGTCGAAAGACCCCTTGCTCATATGGGATAAAATTTGAACGTAAGTCTTCCTTCAAAAAGAAGTCCGAAAGAGCCCTCCTTGCTCAAGGGCATATGAAATCGAACGTAAGTCAATTCCTTAAAAAAAAGCAGTCGAAAGACCCTTGCTCAAGGGCATAAAATTTGAACGTAAGTTCTTTCCTTTAAAAAAGCAGTCGAAAGACCCTTGCTCAAGGGCATAGATTAACGTAAGACTTTCCTTTAGAAAAGCAGTCGAAAAGACCCTTGCTCACAGGGCAACTTAAAATCGATACGTGCAAAAATCACCAGTTCATGGGCAATCAGTAATGATTGATTGATCAACACCCCTACTAGGTCTTAAGTCAATCACTCGTAAAAAAATCAATTTGAACGTTGTATATTTTGCCTATACACCTAGTATAATGACCCTCGACTTTAAGGTAGGGTCGAATGAGTTAAGTTCTTATTTTACAAAGGGAGAATCTCGATGTCGACGGAATATCTCACCTAAGTAAAAGTCGAATGAGTAGTTGTAATTTTACAAAGGGAGAATTCGATGCGACAGAATATCTCACTACGAAGACCGAATGGTAGTCCCCATATTTACAAGGAAAGTTTCGATCGACTGAAAATGCTCCGTCAAATACCCTAATCGGTTCAACTACAACAGAACGGATAACTTGTCCCATATGCTGACAAAAGACAAAGTTTCCAAGAATAAGGCAACTAGGTATGGTTGACTTCCTTTCTATAGGGTACAAGTTTTAGGTCGAAGCCTGAAACACATTTATTCTGGACTCTTGCCCTGTCCCTAGAAGGATCGACTGTGGCTGATAATTTGGGCAACCATAAACACATTCACACAACACAGATAATACGGAGAAAACTTGTTCAAGTTAGATAAATTCTGTCAAATTAAGTATATTCAAGGACAGAATAGAGTGACTCGTCAGTCATGATGCAACTGACGAAAACATCACAAAAAATAGTATTCAGCAAAAACTGTAAAATTGCAAGCTACGGATATATAATTTACAGATAATAATATCAAGTTTGAAGACACATCAAGCGAGGCCCCCTCGGTTTCACCACTCGGCCATCTCGTGGTTGATTCTTCCACCATCACCGTCCTTGGGCGCACTACTGTCACCATTGGCTGGATCCTCAAGGTTGTTCGACTGGCAATTGAAGCAGCTGGTCTTCATCTTCTTGGTATCCTCATTTTCTTCTGACTCAGAACGAGCCAACCATCGTCAACCCTCAGAGAAGAAGATGAAATCAACCTTGAGAGTATGCATTGTATTTGGCGGGAGGGAGATCGGAAGTTGTTCGCCCTGCTCTCTGCAGCAGCCTTTGCAGCAGCATGACAGCTACGTCAATCTGAGATCGATTCTCTCCTCCCAAGCACATCAGATTAATTCCTCAGGAAGGTCGGCCCAGGCTGTCGAACATCTTTCGCATATCCTAGCCTTGGACCCTAGCATTCGACATTTGTTGAGCTCGGCCAATTGCGTAGTAAGAGCAGTGACTGGCCTTCAGCAGTAGATGCTCTAGTTTCACATCGACGCCTCTGGTCTCTTTGTCCTCCAGCTCCTCTGGACTTTTCCTGTAAGCTTGATCTGTCACATCTCCTCTTTGCAGGCCGACTGCAAGCTTTGCCTTGATCCCTCGGCAACATAGCTCGATCTCAGCGTCGAGAATCGCTGTTCGCTAGGGAGAGAGCCATCTGCTTTTGAGGTCATCAGATGCGTCGAGGGCCCAATGTAGGAATGGTTAAGGCTGTGGAGCGAGGGCTAGCAATATCCTAGGCATACTGCCTCTCGGCCAACAATTGCATCTCCGTCTGCTCCTTAATATATCCATTGCAGTTACCAGAGCCGCAAAACCTGCTTTTGGCCTCTCGTTGTTCACTTCTGGCTTTTGAACCAACGAGTCCAGCCTGGCCAAAACCCTGCAAAGAAGGAAATCAAATGTAACAAAATTTTCACAAGGCAACAAAAGGAAAATCGGATAAGCAGAAAAATCTATCCTTACAAACATGCCGAAGAATGGACGCGATACTAACCCTTCTCACACCCAGTGAGGGTTCCGATTAAGCCTTCGGCGATCATCCCGTCACTGGGTATCATAATCTTCTCTTCCTTCAGCTGAACTTTTTTGAATCTCCAGAGAAGATTCAGCTTCCTCCGACAAATAGGTCGTCGCGTTGCTTTTTCGTCTTCTTGCAGCTCCCTCAAATTTGCATACGACGACGAAGTATCTTGAACCCTTTTGTTCCAGATCGACGTCTGGATCTTGCTCGTCTGACAGGAGGGCACTTTTCGGGATTGGAGCTGGAGAAAGGGGAGGATCACAGAGGGAGGCATACAAAAGCCGCCAAGTCATTTCGCATATGAGTTGAAGAGTTCAGATACTTCCAAGGGACAGGGACATGGAGATAGTCGAGTTTCTCCTGACCCTTTCAGGATGTCATCTGCGATATACTCTCATCAATCACCAGTGGCTGTTGCCCTCGATGACCAGGATCTTTGGGATTTACTTGGCTCCCCTGGCCATGATGTACCTCGGCAATAAGCTCGACCATCGAGCCCCAGCGGACGTTCAGCGGCACCTGGTGGAAAGTACCGATGAATGTTTTTCTCTTTCCTTCTTCTTCTTTCGACGACCTTCCCTCCGAAGCTCTCAAAGCATCATGCGGCGGTACTCACTGACAGGCGGACCCGCAGGGTTGTATGGAATCTACTCCTGTGCATCTTGACATCAGGAGTTAGTAGCGCCGACACAGAGCACTTCTCTTTCTTGACTTCTTCGCTGGTGAGATGTGGCTTCCCCCAGTCGCGCATCTCTTTCTCCGTTTGACAGAAATAGGAATGATCCCTCTTTCGTCTTTGGGCTTCCTGACCCCTGTTCTTGGGCTCGTTCGGACCCTTTTGTGGAACTCTCAGATTTTAATGGACTTTGTCCTCGTCCCCTTTGATGGTTTTTGCATGAAAAAGAGTATCAGTACACATATAATTGTTCTCTATTACCGACTTAATAGTTCGGACGAATAGGAGTACGTTATTAAAACAAAAGGACCACTTCATTCGACTGAAGTTTCCTTCATTGTATCAACAACATCCTGATCTATTCGACTTATATATACAGTCGTAATAAGTAGTTGTGTATAAAACAAGGGTCACTTCGATTCGACTGAAGTTCCCCTATGCGTTATACACAACTACTCACTCGACACTCCTTTTGAGGATAGACGAATCACTTGATCGATCTTTCCTATTCGACTCTTTTAGTTGTCGAAAAAGTTTTGTGTATAAAACAAGGGTTACTCGATCGACTGAATTCCCCTTGCATTATACACAACTAACTCACTCGCACTCTTTGAGGAAGACCGAAATCATAGATCGATCTTTGCCTATTCCGACTCTTAGTCTGGTCGAACAAGTAGTTACTATAAAACAGGGTTTCACTTCGATCGACTGAAGTCTCCCCTTGCTATACACAACTACTCACGACACTCTTTTGAGGAAGACGAATTCATTATGATCGATTTTCCTATTCGACTCTTTTAGTCTGATCGAAAAGTATGTTATAAACAAGGCGTTACTCGATTCGACTGAAGTCTCCCCTTGCATTATACAACAAACTACTCATTCGCCTCTTGGAGGAAGACGAAGCACGTTGATTCGATTTTCCTATTCCGACGTTTTTAGTCTGTCGGACAAGTTAGCGTGTATAACACAGGGTCGCTTCGATCGACTGAATTCCCCCCTGTATAACCCAACTACTACCCGACACAGTTGAGGAAGACGAATCACTTGATTCGACGTTCCAGTTCGAATTTCATTTGGAAGGAGACGAATCAAATGATTCGACACTCACATTCGAACTTGTTTAGTCAAAGTCAAGGAAGTGTTTAATAATAGAGATTACTTCGATTCGACAGAGTCTCCCCTTGTAATACCAACCTACCTACTCGACCTTGTCGAGAGGCGAACTCGTACGATACGCTTCTCCATTCGGCTTATTAAACCAACTAATAGACAAACGAATGATAAAAATACCTGACTCTCTTTGGCTATTATCAACTTTTGACTGAAACGAAATTCTCTTCAGTTCGGCGAAGTAGCAGCTTCGTCCATGCCTTCTTGTGGTCTGCGGTAGCTTCTTCTTGCAGAATCTGAAATAAAGAAACAAAGTATTGAGAAACAAAGAAGTATACGCAAGTTATGACCTCGAAACTACAAAGGCTACCTCTGGCCACCATCGTTTACACCCACAATTGAATAGGCTTCATAAATCAGCGGATCCCCATACCACTGGTGAAGCGGAATCCATACCGGGAAAGCATTTCAGGCTTGGGTTTCTTGTTTTTCCGCAGTCACCCGTCGTGCTCTTGTGGAATAACATCAGACCCGTCTCTCTCTCCGAAGTAAGCATCTGCTTCTTGTCTCCTCCCGCAGATACGGCAAGCCATTCGGATCAACATGACCGATGAACTTGGTGATGTATCACCCGATTTAAGGCTATGAGCATTGTGTTTCTCTTGTTCGCTGAATGACTCAAAGTTCAGATCTGGAAATACAAAAACTCACTCTTCCAAGGGTCTAAGCTGTGGTTTGTCATAAACCGTCACTTGCCTGGTCGTTGCCAGACGAATACCAGCCCCATTTACAACCTTGAGTGACCGTGCACAGTTGGTGGGTGCGAAGGAAACGTTCACTGACGGTTCCAATCTTTTTGGCAGCACATACGTCACATAATTTAGAAGATGGAGGAAGAATTGGGGGTAAAGCTGATAGGTCCTATGCGCGTGGGTTTCAACAGTTTTCCCCAATGAAACTTTGAGCGGAGGTCGGACCCCAATAATCCCATCACCCTCCAGGTATAGAGGGGTAAACCCATAAGGCAGTCGAGCACTGACCTGCCACCGTTTGGGGACAGAAACTTCTGTCTCGGAGTGAATCTGAAAGTTATGTCTCGTAATGTTTATTGACATGTCCTGAAGTTCCCTGTAGGACCTGTCGAGATTTAGATATTTTCGGTGTCTCCTCCCCCTTCGGACATCACCACCGACCAACTTGGGGTTCTCCTCATCATCGAGGGACTCTCAGATTGTTCTCGACTGGTTCCTTTCCAGCCGGTATCTGGAGGAACATCTACCTTATCAGATGATGTCATTACCGTTCATCACTAGAAATCAACTTGATCTTCCCCCTCAGGGCGAACCTGACGAACTAGGTCCGATTGTCATCGAATCAATCCGAAGAACCGACAGTTCCGATTCTCCTCACAGATTCATCCGAGAAGATATCGCCTGACCCAGACGGACCGGTATCTGCCTCCGTCTTTGTCTTCCAGTCCTTCAGAACTGGAACTCGGGTTTGGTCAGCAGGAGGTGTGTCTCACCTTCCTTGTACGGGATCAATTCGGACTCCCTTACGAGATGGTTTGTTTCGTTCTGCCACACATTCGATCTACAAATCTCATGAGGCCAAGAAGCGTAAAAGCCTGGGCGGTGCACAAACACTATGTGCGATGTTGGACCTGGTAATGCTCACACCCCAACACCATCTCAAAGGGCATCACGCTTTTGATGGGCGAGCGTATTCGAAAAAAGTAATAAAATAATCAAAGAACAATCAAAAGAGAGAAAAATTACCTGACAGACGATTCCAGGCAGAGACGGATCTACAAGTCGATGCAAGTCTGGTTAAGACAGAAGTGTTCTGGATCGAAAATAGGACACTCTCATCGAATGCACAGCAGTAAAAAGGAGGTTTAGATGAGAGAATAGTCAGACGAGAAGGCAGAGAGAATCGCAATAAATGATTTTCTCTCTCCCTCAACCCTATTATAGGTAGGTAAAAAAATTTTTTTTTATTACCTGACCTAACGGTCATTACCTCCTCGAAACCGGAAGAAAGCTGGTCAGATCCCAGAAGTTTTCCGCCTAAAGAGGAGTTTCCAAATTTAAGTCAAACAAATATTTACCCAATTTGAGGGCAAGATGATTGGTAGTCCTTATGGATCCACTACAAGAGACGAGCTTGGTCCCTATAACTTTATACTACAATTCACAGTTCTGATTGAAAATCCAGATGCATGGGTATTTGACGATACTGCCGATGCATCAGTGATAATGAATGGAGCGCTAGACGTACTAGAGCTCATGTGACAAGCCAGCCCACCACTCGTCTGACCTACAGATATTTGTATCAGCGGCCTAGCGCTGAAGGCACAAGCACTGATTGGAGATGACCTCCAACTGAAATACAGTATAAATACACGGGGATAATAGTCTGTATTACTCACTTCATCTACGAGTATCCAATGCATTTCTATTCATTTCAATCGTCCATCATGATACATGTATCAGTCTGCTTATCTGCGCTAAGATGTCCCTTACCATTCATGCTGACTGATCCAGAAGTGAGTTTCCCTAAAAAGCCCTATAAATTCGCCTTGTTTTTAGCCCGTCCATATATTTTTGAATGGTACTGACTTAAGCATCGGAGTAGGAGGATGAATCGGAAGATTTCTCTTTGTTTCAGTACCAGACGATCCTGTACAGACGGGTCCCTTCCCAGACGAGTCCTCTTTGACGATCCGATCTGACGGATCCTTGGGAGAAGACGAATACTAGCTCCTCCAAGACTGTATCAGGCCAGACAACTCTCGTCCGTCCGAAGTCTTCGCTGACATCTGAGCACTCTGCTTCCATGGCTAGGAGAACCTAAATTCAACCCCTCTAATTCCACCAACATTCCAACGCTACGATTGTAGCACAGATGTGGTGGTAAAATTTCTAGGCTTTTAGGTATTTGCTATGGTTGGTGGGTTTGAGGTAGTTGTGGACTTGTGGTGGTTGATGTGGCGATATATTGTGGTTTGGTGCTGGGATATTAGGCCTAGTAGCATTGGTGCCATGGTTAATCAAATACCCATTTCTTCATTCCTTCTCCTAATAACTATGGGTAACATGGTCATTACACTTATTAAACACAATTTACATATTCCACCTAGGAGTCTGAGTTTGGTTGAAAGTTATTAGTAAATTGGAAACGGGGAAGTATTTGCTTTGCAGTTCTTTTACAAAAATCTGATCAACTTAAAAAGATTTAACTTCCATTAGATGGTTTACGCAAATTGCAAGGATATAATAGCTTAATCCAATTATATTAATTATATGGAGGAAATATATGCAACATTTTTATTTACATATTGTCATTTTTTTAAAAAGTATTACCAATATGTCATTGGATTTTCAAAAATTGTATGTAATATTCCATATTGTTGTATGTATGTATGGAGTCACAATTTTCATACAATTTTCAGAAAAATAATTAATTAGACATAATATTGTAATAACAATATTTGGATTTGACTACAATTTTTCAAACATAAGCAAATGCAACAATGTTTGTTTTAATTCATATGATTAATTAAGACAAAAAAGTTTTCTTATTTTAAAAATTAAGGTCAAATTTTAGTTTAATTCACTCTAATTTAATTTTTAATTTTGAGTCAAGAGAAAATAAATATTTGACAATTTTTGTGTATATTATTGTGGTGATAAAGAAAAGCACGAATTGAATCAAAAGTCAAGAAACCAGTTTTCAAAAATGGCGTTTCTTATGTGCATTTTAAGAGATCATTTTTAATTAAAACATGTCTTATCTAAATTCTTGAAGATTGCAAAGAGAAAAAACTCAATGAAAATTGGTCTCTTGTACTGGTATAGTATTCAATTTATATACTTTGACATTTTCAAAATATATACCAATAATTTTAGTGTGTATTGCCCTAATAAATCCATTAGTTTTTTTATATAAATTTAAATTAGAAATTTAACTTAGTCTTAATTATGAAAAGAAATTAGTTAATGAATTCATATAATTAACTTTAAAGAATAACCTTTTGTGTATATTTAATTAAAAAATTAAACAGTCTCGTACCTCCATTCTAAATTTCTATAATTCATCACTGCTTTATAGTATTAATATTTAATTTCGTCCTCATCTGTGAGCTCGATGAACCAATTTAATATTAACATTATATTGTTCAAAGAGTTTATAACCGTCTATTGAATAATATTTGCATTTCCCTCGCTTTTTATATATGCACAAAAAAATTGATAACGAATGAGCTCTAAACATGTGTACTTTTGTGGGGGTGTTTGTACTAGTTTTCTTTTGATTCTACTACGGAAGATTTCCATTATCTTCGTACAAGTGGATTAAAGTCACTGGACAATACATAAAGTGGTCTAGTTCTTTGAACATGTGGATAATGCATATTGGACCATGAAGTTCAGTCCATAATTCTCATAGATTGGGCTTCAATAACCAAATGAAAGCACCACAAAAAATTTATATGAACTTCAATTTCAGCTTGGCCCGAATTAAGCCCAACCCAACCAGCCCAAAACTGTATCTTCATCTTCAACAACCGAGTTTCGTCTTCTAACCACCTGAGAACTGAAAACTTAATACGAAGTACAAGTGATAGAAACAAACAAAATTCAGACACAAAATTACAGAAAAATGATCCAAAATAGACTTCAATGGTTGAACATATTAGTCTCTGAACCTTACTATTACTTCCATTTCTTGATTTTCTTCTCTTATCTTCCTCTTCGCATTTCATCTTCCTCCATTTTAACTCCTCAGTTCTCTCTCCAACTTCTTCGCCATGTAAATCATTCTTTCTCTTTTTTTTTATGTTATTTTCTTATTTATTCTCTTTTTTTATTTGTTTTGTTTTGACATATTTTTGCAGGAAATTCAAGCTTTTCTTGCATTTCTAATCTTTACTAGTGTCAAGGTGAATTTTTTTCTCTCTTATATTTGTTTTTATGTGATGGGTTTTCTTTGATCTCTTCTAATTTGATCCTTTTTTATGCATTGTTGATTTGATTTTGATTCTTTGTTTTTTCATTTTTTGTGAACAGATGGTGAGAGAGGAAACATGGGAGGGTTTTATAGCTGATGCTTTGCTATATGGCAAGGTGATAACTTTTGATTCACTTCTTGCTAATCTTGTTGTTCTGATCTTTATTAGTTGATTGTTTGAATTCCTGATTTGTTTACTGTATCCCTAATATGTTGCCTGATATTAATGTATAAAGGAGAAATTTAGAATCAATTGTTTAATATAGATATTACATTAGATTCATAACTTAAGCAGTAAACCATTAATTACATTCATTGCTGAGTTGCCATGTACATATAGAACTACAATTGTGTTTGTGCCAAATTTTAATGCCTTTTTYATGCCTTGATACTTGTTATCTGATAAAGGAGCATGATAGGGATTAGCAAATCACTTGTGTGGTGAATAAGTCTGTAATCACCCTTTTGCATAAGAGATATATGTCKAGCTCCGATGACTAGGAATGTTGTTGGCAAATATATTTGTGCAAAAAAGCTTGGTCACTTTACCTTGGATACTCAACAATGCAATGGTTCGACTTATTAAATGATGATCAAATACTGTGTTACTTAACCAATCGTACACTCTATACAAAGCATAGTTGCTGAATTATCTTGCTTCTTTTCTATGGCGAACTCTAACATAGCTGTTAATGATCATTTGAAGTCATTAGCTTTATTGCAAATGCACTACATGAGATTACTTTAATGCACCTTGAATTGCAATTAAAGATGCAAGTATAGGATTAAGTAAAACCTTCCGGAGCTGATGAATATTTGAAAAAATGACTAGTTTATCATAAAAGATTGAGTCTAACGACCTAGAGTAATCCGACCATAGGCAGGGTCTAAGTTGGTCTTGGCTTCCTCTACCTCTGGCTTAACCGGAATTAATTATTGTAGAGACTATTGTTGAAGGTTCTAACCTCATGACTGGTGATACAAGTTGCYAGTTCTTAAACTTTGGTTATCACATTGACACGATGAAGCAAAAGTCTTGTTTCATTCAATAGTTCTATGACCCACCTTGTTTCATTGTTTCATACATGGATATATTGGTTACAATAATATCAGCAGTTCAGCATATGGTGGTAAGTATCAAAATGGAATAAGAAAGGTGGTATGTTTCAAAATGGAGTAACAAATAGTTTATCTCCTTTTATGGGCCCAAAGCTCTCACTCCTCCCTTGCCCCCCATTTTTTGATGATAAAATTAGAATTTAAATACAAGAGTGTTTTTTTTTGGAGATAGACATGTTGTATTAAATGATTCGAGCTCTATGTTTACTAATTCCAAATTCTATTCTGACTTCAGGCATTTATTTTTCTGCTTGCGCTATATATGGATTACCATTTGGCTTTATGGTACATGCTCGCCTTTTTAGGTAGGTCGTGTAATATCTGTCAGTAATTGTCTTCGTAACGATCATACTGTTGGATGGATATGGGCATATGGCCCTTTTAGTATGACGAGCACTAAAAGGGAGGACGATCTATTAGTATGATGAGCACTAAAAGGGAGGACGATCTATGAAGTACTGTACTTCTKGGTTTTGTAAYTCCATATATTGTTAAAAGTTTGAAACAATATGTCTGCTWAAGTAATATAAGTCATTATGGAATTATTTTTCATTGGTCAGGCAACGTAACAGTGAGTTCGATCATTACTAAACTTTAAATGTAATAATCTTGAAATCACTATGTTATAGAAGTTTTTTGTACAGAAATGAGTTGGTCGTCACATCTTTCTGACCCCCTTATGGCGTTTTCTTCTTGTAGTGCTATACATTGTAGCACAGCAACCTGCGTTTCCAGAACTAGGTATGCCATAATTGTATGCATGAATTTCTGACTTTTTTCGCCTTTTCCTATTTTTTTGATGAAATTACCATCATAGGTTGATTCTTACTAACAATCTTTGCACGGCAATTTGGTATTCACAGGTGAAGTTAATACTTTGACTCCGTTACAGTTGGAGACGACACTGGTTGAAGGGGGCTCGTCAAGATATTGGCTGGTTGGTGAATCTGTCATTAAAGTTCTAAATTTTTCATTTTTTGCACTAATTAKTTGGCCAAAATACCTATTTGATGCCATAATAAAGGAAAAGAAAAAACCCTATATGATGATGAACATGCTGGCATACACATACTGTGATATATTATCTTCTCCTTGAGTTCTATCTCTCAAGCTAAAATTACAACTTGCATATTTTTGTTAGAGAGAATAGGAAACTGATGTTTATTCAGTCAGAAGCCAGAACAAGTCTTCGTTGATGGTTTACTAGAGGTTAATAAAATTGTTCATAAATWTGTACTATTATGAGAAAACAGTGGAACTTCATTTGTAATAATGCTACTAGACGAGCAAACTCCAAAAGAAATGTATTGGAGGAAKGAGACAATACTTGCTCACAATCTTCTTGCGTTGTTGCAAAATATAAGAATACTCTTGATTACTTGGGTTCTATTTATCTAGCTTATTATTATAGGTTTTGTATCCAATGATCCAGTGCACTACCTTATTGCTTATTCAGATATATGTAATTATGCATGTTACTCTGTCTCTTCATTTAGTCTATTAAGCCAGTGTCCACACACTACACTACAGCCCTGTCTAGAATGATAGAATCTATAGCGATATCAGCTTTGGATTTGTGCATGTATAGGAACATACTGCATTGAGAATAAGCCCTTGTGGTGTTAATTGTCCGATTCTTGAATGTTATATCAGGATTTATACGGAGCTGCAATAATTTTGTTGAGATTCTGTTATAGCAAGTCACGTGCATCTCATGTGTACCATTTTACTTCCTAAATTCAGTTGAGCTAGTTTGTTATGTTAGTTGTTGTAACCAACTTTGTTCTTCTTATTGAGCTAAGTACCTATATAAGCTCTTAGCTCATCATTGTACAATCAATCAGATAATGAACAAAGCTTTTACTTCTCTTTTCTCTCACAATCCCACATTGAGGTTGCCTCAAATATCCCATTCATCTTTGCTCTACTCTGTTTTCCTATTTGTTCTGCCATTTTTAACAGGAAACTACCTGTTACAGATTCTAAACTTCTCTGAGTTTAAACAGTTTGTAAACTTGTATTGTGATTTAAAATAAAATAAAAACCTATTTTAACTTTTTCACTGAATCCCAGTATTCATTTGATCAATTTTGTGTTATAAAAGCCCTGTTTTAATTTTTTTTTTTTTTTTACTGAATTCCGGTATTCATATGATCGAGTGTTAATTCCTCCGTTTTGATTTAGTGGCTACACTTTGGGAGTGCGCCGACTCCTAGACAAATTTTGGAAAGAAAGAAATAGAGATAAAAAAAGTAAGAGGGCCCATGTGAGAGGAGAGAGATAGAGACAGTGTTTTACCCATTAAGGAAGTGCAACTAGTAAATTGAAACATCCTTAAATAGAAARCGTAGCTAGTAATTCCAAMTGGAGGAAGTATAAAAACTGCTAAATTCCATAGCAGTGGTCATGCTCATTCATAATTTTCATCTCCGAGTCTTAGGAACAGAGAATTCTGCACTCACTCTATGCTTTCTGTCACATTTGTACTTGTTCAGTCTCCGCTTTTAAACCCCTTTAAGTGCTTTCCATGGTTTACAAATGACGGCTCTCATTGTTTCAGGTTGAATTTCGCACTTTATGTTCATCAACTTGTGTACGATATAGTCGGAATTTCCCTGAACTCTCAGTTACGTAAGTTTCTTGTTGAGAGTATATTTCTCTTTGTTGCTGCTGTATAACTCATTCTTCTGTTTTCTTTTATTCTGACATTCATTCCGTCATTCTTTAACTACAATGCAGATATGCAAGTAAGAACTTGTCCTTTGGTGTAGTTGATCTCGGGCTTTTCCCTAACGTTGCTGCAAAATTCGGAATATCCCTTGCAGGTATATTTTTGGCCCTTGTCTTGTATTTATCATAGATTTGGTTTCTGTAGAATTAGTTGCTTATATTGAAGTTTGGTCAGTAGTTATCTTCAGATACTAGGAGTTTGCTATTGATTGAACATTTGAACCTGAATTTATAGGAAATGTGGGACTTCCAACATACATATTGTTTGAGCACAATTCTGAGGTAGCTAGATTCCCAGGACTTAATTTTGAAGCTAAAGTCTTTTCTCCTCCTATAACCAAGGTATTTCCTAAAACTGCATGAATTGCTTGTTTTTGTTTCCTTTTTAATCAGCATCTGGCTGAGAGTTCCATTCTGTTCATACGGTTATAGTTATGCTAGGAATATGCATGGAATAATGACGACATTGTCACCCCCCCTCTCTCTTTCATTGACTAGGCCTTTATGTAATTATTCCTATAAAAAAAAACGATTGACCTCTTTGCTTGACTGCATATAGGTGCAGTGAAGGTGTGGCTCAATAATGTTGCGGTAGCGTGGTATGTTGTCGCTCACCGCATTGTTCTGTGGTTGGGAGCAACCAATTGATATGCCAACGACACTGTTTGGTGGTTAGAGACATTGGCACACTCATAATCGCATCGCTGAAGTCGTGCTGTCGTTATTCAAAACTTCACACTTACATTATCTAATATCTTTTGAATTGTTTTTCAGTTTTGACTTTGGCTTTTAACAGTCCTATCAATGAATTAGACATTCTATCTATCTCCTGATATCTCATCAATATCAAAGTCCGACTTAGACCAGCCTTTAAATTCAGCAAGCCGTCTGCAATCTTTGAAGGTGGTGTGTCATGTTTAAATCCAAAGTATCCCGATTTGTATAATTAGCCTGTCTCTCATTCCTCGCAGATCCCAATGATCCGCCTTAATACTGAGTACACGAAATTGTTCGCATGCTCCTGGCTTTCTCAAAGTGCCTCTAATTATGTAACACATGCATCTTGGCTGAAATTCGGACTGTATAATATTTACATGTTTGAACTACTTATACAACTTGACCTTAATTAGTTCATAGAGGAATACTAAAAGCCCTAATTATCGTACATATATAAATATCTACGCCAATTCAGCTAAATTGAAGTGAGCGCCCGATACTATTATCATATGCAATAATCTATTAGCAATGAAACAAGTATGCGATATTATCCATAGTCATGTCCATAAATTCACCGAATATGTTTCAGTTTTGCTAAGATTGTATTATAGTCATATGGCACATTCACTTCGGAATATTCCGGGTTGACATTCATCATCAGAATTTCGGGAGTATGAATGTCAGTGACAGTAATCTAAACTGAGTAGCAGATTCCATTTTCGCTTGAAATTCATATCAGTATTCCATTTGCATTACTGTAAACACATACATCACGATATTTTGCTGTCATATAGATTTTTTTTTCCTCTATAGTCAATATAGTATTAGTGTATAACTGAATCTATAATGGACTACCTTCTTTATTCGTCTATTAATATCGACACAGTACTTTGCCCTACAACATTAAGACCTGAATTAGAATTACTCATAGTACATCGAGCAATCTGAAAGAGAAGATTCAATTGGTAGATATTATACATTGAGAGCATCTTATTTCTATTCTTCTTCAACAAATCGTTATTTACTTATATATATACTGAAATCCATACTATATATAATATAATATTGCAAATACACGCAGCTAGCTATGTGTTTCGATTAAATCAGAGTTTTTGCTGCTTAAGAAAGGATTAACACACTGTGATAAACGTGATTTCTTTGCCTTTACTGTTATTCAACACGTGGTGAGACGGTGAGCATCATTTCCAGTTTAATTATTAGTTATTGTTTTAGAGATGAAGATATGGAAGCATTGAGTTCATACATTAAAGGTTTGACTATTATTTTTATCGCCGACTATCTGATATTTATACAAACTGATTCACTAATTCAATCTATTATCGTACGCTCACTATCGATAATACATTATGATGAATAAATTGATTTATTATGAGCAAGAGGCGTAAGTTTAATTCTATGGGATGCCCAATATACGCACGAAAAATCCGTACTAAATAGGTCACAATTGGATCAGACACATAAAGAAAAGTGATTTGGCTGGGGTTACATATTTTTTTTGTTTATGTATCACTAATCTAACCAGAGATTTGGTTGATCTTATATAGAAGGTTATCTTATGCCACTAACAATTTAGGACAGTGCACACATCTGAATACTAGAATGGCAAAAAACTCATGGACAGCGGAATCCAGATTGGTGTGTACTATAACACTTTCATCTGTTAACATGATTATTTATATAATGTCTACAAAACTTCCATCACACAGATACCGACTGAAAAACCATCACCATTTATATTCTAGATCTCAAAAGTGAAAGTGTAGCTAAAATTGGGTTTTGTTCATATATCGAGTGGGAGCTTATATATTAACTGATTTAATCTAATGTCAGGTCTGTCAGCCTATATTATTCAAGAGCCAGCAATAGATGTATACGATAAGGTGTAGGATTCAAATACAAGTCCTAGAACAACCTGCTCACAATGTACATAAGCTATCAAGGTGATCGACTTTGATGTTATGATTCTTGGACAGGAGATTTTGAAAGGTAGGTAATTTTTAAATCTTTCACAATTGTTAATTCGATGCGAAATAAACTGGTTAATATCATAAGTAGAACGCGATGTTCGACATGAGATATGACCAAAATAGGTTCCACGATTTGGTAACAAGTGATAAAACACAGTTCACATATTGGTGCCCATAAATATAAGAGCAGGGTTGATGAGATACATATCAGAATTTATTTCTCATAAGATACTTTTCTGATCACAAATCCTCGGGTACATATCATAGTTGAATGCAAACTGATCTTTGGTTGGTCTGTAGGAAATTGTCTACTGCACTCGTGTATAGGAAGTTATCTAGTAGCTATACCCCCGTTGCTAGAATCTCCACAAAATCACGAAGGACTGTGATTGACTGAGCAAATTATAGTCTGGGACAATGTTTGCAAGTTTAGATGTAACATTCAATTTGCATAGAGTTACTATCAGTTGAGGGATCTATGAGTATGAAATTTTCCAAATGATAATAGTACTCCTTGATGTCTATTTGAGGGCATCTAACTGCACTTATAGATAGAGATTGTTAACTAATCGATCGGGAGCAAGCCGTGTATAAGGTGTAAGAACACAAGATTATATCGTTATGGTTAGTCTCAACTCAATAGCCGTTGTGAATAAACGCTTCAAGGACGTTTATCTAAGACACTTATAGTAAGGGGTTCACACGTTGGAGGCTGACACGAGTTTTCGTCAGTGTTTGCTTGTGAATCTGTTCATCCTTACAAACCACGACCATCTGTAGTCTTCCAAAGGATTACCTGGATAATAATTGTCTGGTTCCAAGTCAGTTTATTTTACTTATATTTGTAGCAGTAGAAGAAAGAACGATCGATCCACTATGGGCTTACCTTAATGAGAAATTCAATGCTTGCCAGTTATTATCAAATAAGGTAATCCAACGAGCAACAGATCTTCTGTGAAATCTGAACAGGATATTATATCTGCTATCATCTCACATAAATAGCTTTCCCATAGATTAGATCGAATTTACAGATACCCGCATATTCTTGCTTGGTATTGTACATTTATACTTACGCCTCGCTCTCTACCTCTACCTTGACTTGTTGGCCCCGTCTGCGGCTCTATCTCGTAATATCAGGAGAAGGTGCGGATACGCGCAGGTGCTTTAGGTATATTCCCAATCATTCCAAAAGATTTAAGAGGCTATCTTTTCAAGTGCAAAGGATGCGAGAAGTTGACATGTGAGCATAAAATAGGTCGAAAAAAGATGGTAAACGTTCGACACTCCCGGCGACTCCCCACACTGGAGGTTTTATGAAATTCCACAATCAAGAAGAGCGAATTTTACGCCTTCTCTATTCAAGCTGATGGTATGAATCAATATGCTTCCTCTTAGTAGCATCTAGTATGGCCTGTATATCATTGGTCAGCATTACAATCTACCCCCTTCATTGTGCATGAAAGGAAGTATAATGATGCTTTCCTTGTTGAATTTGGAGCCGAAGCAAACCGGGAAATGACATTGAGTGTACCTCTCGCTCCTAGTTAATTGATTGATTGATTTTGCTATGGGAAAAGGCTTCGACATATGATGCACATCGAGGAGATTGTTTATTTAAGAGCATTGCTATTTTGCACCATCCAAGACTATCATATGGTAATTCGTGTCAGCGATATACTGTGAAAGGGAAAACAGCTTGTCCCATATGCAAAGGATGGTTATGAAAGGCTTTTTTGCGGCATCTAGCAAAGTGATATACTGCAAACATCGTTGTTGGCGCCATGATCATCCATACTCGTAAGAATGAAGAAGCTTTGATGGGGACCAAGAATTTGGAGAACCCTGTGAGGACGTGGGCCGCGCCCTCACGTATAGGGGGCGGCTTGGTACTACATCGAAGGTGCTTTTTGCGTGGGCTTGAGCACGGAATCCGCACGTGAGTGGTTGCGGGTAGTGTTGTCGAGTAAGGGAGTCCCACGGTGCCTAGAAAGGTTATTCACGGCCGCCCGAAAACGTTGGTGACAAATCATGGCACGTCCAATCAATACCAGTCGTGGGTCTAGGGGGGACATGTAGAATCAGATCTGTAAACCCAATTAGCCCGCATGTAGCGGCCTCTATTCGGTTCATTGCAATTCATTCATCATTTATTGAATTGCACAAACTTTACGTTCTTTTTTTAGAAACCTTAGAAGCGAATCTAAACCCTAAATTACTATGAAAGTGTGTTACATTATGCACAGAGACTACGCTAACCTAGAAATTGTGACACTTTATGTATTAAACATTTAACGGTGCCTAAAAGCGGTTGTCCATAGTAACTCTTGATTCTTAAAGTGATTCACATGAATCGGTCTTCTAGTTTTAGCAAAAAGATATACACAAGTTATACAATAAATGAAATTCAATAGATTGAGTGCATAAACTTCGAAGTATATGCAGAACTATCTTAACCCTAAATCTGCCAAGAAAACAAAAGTTAGTTTTGTAAAACGCAATGAAAAGATCCTTTGCTTGAATGCTCACATGAAACAAAGAAAACAATTGTTAGTCCCTTGATGAAAAGCGCAAGCCGCATGGGATCTTTCCGCCTTCAATTGCTATACAAGAATAAGAATTTGTTAGTATGACAATGAATAATTAATAATGCAAATAAACCAAAAAAACAATGAAAACCTGCAACGATTGTGAAAACCCTACATATTTACATGAAAAATATTAAAAGTGATTTCTACAATTGTTTTGATTTACATTAAAACTAATAGCAATGGTTATCAAATTAAGAGAAAGTGAGGGAGGATTATTGTGAGTAATCTAGAATTCAACTTTGTTATCAGTGTTGATTTCGAAAAGATCGGACTGCTGTTGAACTAAACAGAATGTATCATGTGTTTTGAGTGTTTTAGAGAGAGGGGAGAGAGTATGCGTAGGAAGCATAATAAAGTGTGTCGGACTGAGCAAGGCAGAGTGTTTTTAGGCACGAGCCAAAAACGAAGCAAAAAACCCTCGTTATAGCTCCGATGAGCGTATATACGCTCAATTGGAGGAGCGTATATACGCTCATCCTGAGCGTATATACCTTTGTTCTCACTTCCATACGCTTTTGGCAATGAGTTGACGCGTCATATACGCAGCTTGAGGAGCGTTATATAGTCCTGGTGACGTATATTTACGCTCAGCTCTGCGTATATACGCTCAACGATTTCGTATATTCTTTCCAAAAACTCGAAATATTTCCGATTTCTCCGATTTTAATTTCGTGATTTCCCTTGATTCGACGCACCTAGACACCTTGCTCTCCAAGCAAGGATTCTGAATAGTTCTAGAAGGTTCCACGTATTTCCGGAGTATTTTCCGTAATTATTCAATGTATTTCTGGTTTCTGCGTATTTAAACTTGCAAATCATAGAAAATCATAGAAAAATCAGAAAAATAATTTAAAAATATTGGCGGATTCCAGAAAAAATGTCCGGACATGATGAAAACAAAAAGATGAGAATCGCCCAGTGAAATCGTTTGAAAACCCTTTGAAACAACTCTTTGCAAGAAGAACGAAAGAAAATATTTTTTGCTTGTCTTCTGACTTGTGCTCAATGTTCTGAGTACGACCCTCACGTATTTTCAACTTTTTGTGAATTCAAAAGCACTTTTTGATTACGAGAACAAACGCGAAGAGCGTATGTTTCATCACAGGATTACTCATTTGGGGAGACACATTTTTCAGGTTGTCTACAAGCCCGAAATTGCAACGCGGTGAGGGGTTTTGAAAAGGTTAAATATCCAACAACCTTTGGGAAAAAGCGTAAATCTACTCCTTTCCTTCTTCAAGGATACGCAAGAAATGTTCATATGTTTGGCGCTGCCTTACTGGAAAGATTTTTTGTTAGAAATTGTTTGGATTTATGCACATTGAGAAAAATGTATTTGATAGCTTAATTGGTACAATGTTGAACATGTCGGAGAAGACAAAAATGGGGTTAATGCTCGAGAAAAAAAAAAAAAAAAAATGACTTAAAGAGTTGGGGATAGAAAATCGAACATCATGCAGTGGAGAAGACATGGAAGAAAATATCTTCTCCAGCAGCTTAATACTCTTTCAAAGAAACGAGAAGAAAGAGTTTGTGAAAGTTCAGGCGGTGTGAAAGTTCCGAAGGTTTTTCATCAACACATGCCTAGCCACCGTTATATCTATGTGACAATGACTAAAACTTGTGGGTTAAAGTTCCATGAATTGTCATAGTCTTTGGATGCAGTACTTGCTTGAAAGTGGATATTCGTTCAATTTTACCCAGAACTGTTCGATCTGGTCCATTATTCGATTGTGCTCTTTTCTTTCAATCTTTATATAGTAAAGTCATTGTCTAAGGAGTGAAATTTCTTGAAGATGAAGATTGTTGTCATTCACTAATGTACTTAGAGATGTATCTTTCCCCCATCATTTTGATATTATGAAATCCTTGAATTCATTCTAGTAAGGGAATTAGATTTTGTGGCCCCGTGTATTGAGAAATCAATATCCCTTTGAAAACATGAGACATACAAGAATATGTGTAAGATCCTTTTGAGCGCGAAGATGCATGCGAGAGAGTAATCTTTGAAGAGGCTGCTAGATTTCATGGAGTGAATTCCTGGTAATGTGAAGGCATTGGGCTCCCTATCGCGGCATAGTGGGAGATTAGAAGGACATGGGACATAAGGTCACAAGCGGCTTGACATGTCATTTGAGCATTGGCGGATGGCGGCACAGCATTATGTCCTTTTTAATGAACCAGAAGTTGCACCTTGTTCAAAAACAACTGTGGCTTACTTGCGACAACAACATCCAAAGGCATGGGAGCGGTAATACTCTGTGAACACAGACGATAAACATTTACACATGTTAAAAATGAGTGACAAGCGAACTCATGATGATGAACATTTCATCCAATCGGACTTAAAGTAGCTTAGCTTATGGACGGAGTCATGCTTCTTTTTATTCGGATATGTGTGTCAATGGGCTACCACATTTCAACTAGGGGCATCAAAGATAAGTAGTACTATGGCCAATAGGTGGGTGACTTTGGAAGCTGAAGCCTATGCATTTGGCTAAGAAAAGATAAAAGACCTCTCTCGGGTAAAAATCGTGATACCTATGAATTATTGAAGAAATAGTTTGGTTGGCATTTACAACGGGTTTTCGTACAATTTTTTGGATGTAATTGGGTGACAACAAAAGTGGTGTCACTTTACGATGAACTAGGGAGCACTATTTGGTTACTTTGATAGTTGGGTCATAGAAGATCCCGTTCCATCTGAGCAAGTTCAAGCAAAACAATATTTCTTACATGAATGATCCTTGCAATACAGAAAAGGTTAGCTGTTATAACTCCATAGGCTCGTAATGCAACGACGATTCTTGATGATGACGATGACGATGTTGTTGAATGATGATGATGTTGAAATCGAGGACGAGGTTACTAGAAAGGTGGCTACAAGTTCATCCCTACTAGTTGATCAAATAATTGAGTGATTCATCCATATATGTCGTGATGACCAACCGAAGTACTTTTGTTGATGACGAAGGCAGAAAGCTTCTCTACAAACGTAATACGTCGACGTCTTCAAAAGAAATAACAATTGAATCACATTCAAATATTTCGAAGTTAGGTAGAATAGTTTCTTTAAGTGTCCCTAATTTAATTTGAATGTGCTAGTGTAATGTTATTTTTGCTCTGTTTGAGTAGTAATTGGCTACTAATTTTTTAGTCTCTTTAGGTGTAAGCCTCATACACTGGCTTTTAATCAAATGAAACTAACTACAAATTTTGATTATTAATCATGATTTTGAGATTTTAAATTATAAAGTAATTTTGAAGTAAATTGAGACGTGTATTCTGTCTTGTTTAGGCTTAATATCGTAGCTCTTATATTGTGATTTCAAGTACAAAATGTAACTTTAACATTTTATTTATTGGCACTGAGTAATTTTGATTAAAGGTGATTATGCACTTATTCCCGCTTCTTTCTTCTAATTTGGTTTAGCCCTGAATGCATTGTTTTCTGTTAGCTAATGATTAAATTTACTCTCTTTTAGTTTCATGGCAACCAAAGAAGGAAGCAAGGCACGGAGTTACAGGGTGAGGGCGAGCTGATGGCAGACTGAAGATATCACTGATGACTCTAATGTTGAAGAAGGAGGCGTGAAATGTGAGAGGGTCGGACTGTTTTGAGCAAGTTGGAAGGGTCATCCAAAGTGGCAAAAAAATTGCCTTGGAATGGCATCCATTCGAAGACCATGTTGGCAAGGCATAAGAAGGGGAAAAACCTTTCTACCGTGATGTTGGTGTAGTTGCTAGGGGAGCGGTTAGCATTGCTATATTAGAACGTGGAAAGACTCCCGAACAACTCTGGATGAGATTGTAATTGATCTCATGTACGTATAATGATATCGCAACTACAATACTTTGATAAATACTACATTCAACGTACTTCTCTATTATGCTATACCTATTCTTTTTCGTATTTTGCAGAAGGGGTTTGTAGTACTTTAAATCTCGAAGAAAATGGATTCTTGCGTCAGCTGATGGCGATGAGAGCTTTTAAGACTCGACTTAGAAACCGATGGTGTATTCAATAAGAAGTCTGGCAGGTTGAGAAAGAGACAACACACCATGGAAATACCCTATCATAAATCAAGCAACTTGGATACAAATTTAAGGAATGTATCCGATGAAATTCAAGTCGTACACAAAGTGCTTTTAATCAGCTATTAAGAATATGTGAGGGTGGTGGGTGGGTGGTGGGACGTGGTTTTAAAGATCTATGATATGCCGAAACAGCTCTATTATTCTCAAGTTTTGACCATGAATCATTAATTAATCTCCTTTTTGCTGGGAGTATTAAGCAGTGTCATGAGTAATCTATCCAATTTGTTCTTGATGTGAACCCCTATGTGCTTCTATCTAAAAGAAGAAGCTGCGAAGAGACTGAGAAGTTTTTTTGAACCTTGAT